>JAUZND010001256.1:0-13598 GCA_034780555.1 Coelogynopora nodosa | reverse complement strand
ACACTGCTGGGATTCGAACCCGCTACCTTCACACTTAGTCACCAGCGCCTTAACCGACTGGGCTATCTCACCCCCCTTTGTGGGTGGAACTGCATTCTACAAAGATAAAAAAAGAATACCTGTAGGTGATAAAAGGCTCGACCTTTAAAACTTTTTGGAACAAGGAATTCAAAAATTCTTCTGGATCTGAAATAAATTTGACAGAGTTATAAAAATGTTAATATTAAAATATTGTTTAGCCTTGAGACACATAATATGTACAATGTGCATTACATATGGTATTAAATTCAGAACATTAAGGTCTGGATGCCAGGATGTTTTTAAAATAGAAAAATGCAATCTGAAGACACATCTTGTTCAACATACATTTTTGCTTATTACCAAATTAAGTTTCGCAAAATATATCGTTATTTTTAGTCAAATAAAGCCAAACCTTAACTAATCGACCGGTCACTATACCAATATGGAGTAGTCCGAATTTAACATAATATAGACTGTCCTTACAAATCACAATTATAATGGTTTGGACAAAAATAAGTCTCTAATTATATAAAACTTTCAGGATCTATTTAGAAATTAATCTCTTTAACAGTTTGAAAAAATGAAAATTTCATCGTTTTTGAGAAGGGAAATGTTACTGACATAATGTATAAAATGCAATATGACACTTTCTAACAAACATATAATATCTTATATGTATAATATAATAAGCGTATTTAAATGTTGTATCTGTACTTTATTGCCAGTTAACGATTCAGCTGCAAAAACGCGCTTATACTTTGATTATTATTGAAATAAATCAACAGCATAGGTTACAAATAATGACATATTTAAAATTATTTACATAGTGTCAATCCACTATATTTATAAACATGATAGACAACAAGAGGTTCAATTTAAGAAATTATCTTGAAATAAGAGTAACAAAACGCGTAGTACATTTTACTGTAAAGTCTCAAGACGATAGTTTTAATAATTTACAAAAATATATATTAACTGCCCGTCGCAATAGTGTCGGGTAAAAAGTTTTAGGACATTTCAGCTGTATAATAAAATAGGAATAAAACGCAAAAATTCAGTACACTACAAACAGTTAATCATGCTTAACAGTTTAAAAGTTAGTAGGGGTTCAAAATCAGCGATCAACATAATCAATAAATAATCCAAGAATTAAATATAATAACAGAAACTCCTTTAGATTAAACTAAGGTTCACCAGCGTTTCTGTTGTAACTCAAACTTTTAAACAAGTGATGTGGTTTAATCTCTTCAATCTTTAATCTCTTCAAACTGTGTCATGCAAAAAGAAAACCAAAATAACAGTAATCCTACCTTTCTCATCAGACATCATTCCAGCAACAGTGTTAGTATCACGAATGAATTTGCGGAATTGCATCACATTTTGAGAATGAACATAATGTACACTGAAATACACAATGAAAGAATGAGGTTACATCCAAAATAATTTATATAAAGAGTTGAATTTTTTTACACAAATAAGATATATTTTATTTATTTATGAAATATATATAATCTCATAATACTATCCAAAGTGTATAATCTTAAAATAACGTGTTTTTATAGCCCATAATGTACTAATACAGCCCAATTACATTACAAAAATAAAGGGAAAATTACGGTATAAAAGACAATCCTAATTTTATATTATTCACAAATTCTTTTAATATAGCCGGCCACAAAAATTAGTCAATAACTTTCATGTAAGACGATATCACGATTGAAGAGATTACAGGCCAGACCCAGTGAGTGAAGACAGCATTGGAGAGAAGCAACGATGGGCTGAGATTACTTATCCACTTCTCTTCCAGTGACACAGTTTTGATAACTTTTAAAGCACATAATATCACGGATGCGTCCCAAATTCTGTTCTACATATATGAATTGAATAAACAATGTAGTCGATAAATACTTGCTTACCTGTTTATAAAATAGTACATCATATGACTCACAAAGTCAACATGGAGTAGGCCCTACAGGAGAGATTTGAAGTAACACAGGACGTTTTTTTCTATCGGCATATGTAATAAGTGAGATAATTTTTATTGAATTAACTGACTGTCAGTGTCTAACACTCGATTTTCAATGGAATTGTGGAAATATTTTTGAAAACTAGACTTAAAACATAATATAGTTAACAACAAAAATAAAGCCAACACTTGACCCTTAGATATTATAAAAAATATTTTCGAAAGTCAACTTGGTTTTCGCTGTCCGATTCATTGTTTGGTAAAATTAACAATAGATATATATATATATTATAAATAGTGGATAGAGGTTCCAAATTAAGAAAACATGTTAACGAAATGCATGTTTTTCAATTATGAAAAAGGATAAAAACTGCCGATAGTGAACGATGAAGTTGCAGCTATTTAAAAAGAATAAAAAGTATATACTATTATGAGAAAAGAGTTAAAATTCACAATTTTCAATTTGGTGACGGATAATAGAAAAAATACTGAGCAGGGGAAGAAACCGTGCAAGGGAGAAGGAAACACTGGCAATTAATATTATAGAGCAAGAGTAATGATTGCTAATCAAGTCCAGCATTAGAGCGTCCAATAAGCTAATGTTAATATTCTGTATGCTCAATGTTATCCTAATATTGTTTAAATGTCTTATCCTCTATATCCTGCTTTGAATATTGTGTGCAGATGATCGTAGGTTAGCCTACGTTGGGGCGAGTTAATAAAAATATACTATTTAATATTGTACATACTGTTCTGTATAAGCACAACAGATAGTTTGTTTTAGTTTCAATTTCAAATAAAATTAGCAATCTATGGATGGTTATAAAAAAATATATTAAACAACACTTTACTCTTTTTTACGAAGTGGATTGACAATTCTTGTTCTGAGAAAATTCTGTATATCTTCATATTCTTTTATGTCATTCCTCTTTGGACGAAGGAGTAAGCAATCAAAAACAGTAGTAAAGGAAAACATTGCAGACAGAGTGGCGTCAAGATAGCAGGAGTTTTGTTCTCCCTGAAGACCGCGAAATCTACCGATCCAAGTTCTGTCCTGTTTACTCCTACATATAGGAAATATACCATCTTCAGAGATAAAGGCATCCACTGTATTGTTTTCAGCGTAGCCTAAAAAAGTAGATGTGATAAAGTCATTCTATACAGGGTTGTCTAATAACAAAAAAACTATGATAGATTAAATAAACAAAAAGTGAAAACATTAACGTTAATATACAAATAATTTAGTTTGATTTCATTTGATTTGAGCTAATCAAATTAAACAAAAACTATAAATAAAACTGGTTTATACTATTTTCTTCAATTCTATTTTACCAGAGCTTTTGTGAGCTATAAAAAACTAAGGGGAGCGAATTCCATAGTTATGTGAAATAAGGTTAGGGTTAGTATTACCTACAACAAATGAAATTATTTATAATCAATGAAATCACTTATAATTAATGAAATTATTAATAATTAATAAAATTATTAATAATTAATGAAATTATTAATAATTAATGAAATTATTTATAATCAATGAAATTTATTTATAATCAATGAAATTTATTTACAAAAAATTTATTTATTTATGAAAAAATATATAATCAATGAAATTATTTAAAATCAGGGAAATTATTTATAATTAATTAAACTACAATTATTTAATAATTAAATAATGTTATATTATAAGTCAAACGATTCTATTTGTGAGTTAATATGTTATAAAAAAACAAAAAAATAAGTGTTTAAAAAAATTATACATATATATATATATAGGAAATAAAGTTGGTGAAGACAAACTTGGCTTTTCTATATCTGGGATATGAATAGAGTTTATACGACTATCCTTTTTGACTAAGTGAGCTGGGTATAAAATCCCACGACCAGCGGCACACTGAAAAAGTCGACGATCTCCAAATTTACCATCTGTTCCACCCCGGATGTAAGATTCCTATAATAAAACAAGTTTAAATAATGTTATTATTAATAAGTATGCTTCCTCTTTAATTACTCGGAAAAGTGAGACCATTCAAGTAATCAAATAGATTCCACACTTTCAGCTAAACATAAAGTACTCCGAAAGGACTTCAGACCCCAAAAACAATTGTATGATGGTCCAAAAACAATGAATAAACAATAAGGGGACTAGTCGAACTAAGAGGAAATCCAAATAAAGAAGTAATGGGTGTCTGCAGCCGTATTCACAATACATTTATTTGCAAATAAGTTTTAAAAAATGCTATAGAAAAAAAGTGGTATCCACAATCACTCTTAAGCAAAAATAATTGATGAAATTCTCAAGAAAGCTATGGGTGTCTAAATAGCAAGTTTATATTTTACTTCAACCAATAACACGAGTTGATGGCACCGAATGGTTATTATACCTCGATGAGTCATTTAATAAAGTACAACAATACTTCGCTTCAAAATACTTCGGATTGATATTCAGTTCAATAAAATTTATTCATGGCTGAACAAGCAAACAAAGTCGGAACCATACAGAGGACATGGCATGGCTACGCACTTAGTGTAGCCTATAAAATCGGTATGTATTGCCGAAATTTTTTTAAAGGTTTTACTGGCTAGAATGCACATAAATGCATCTGGTATAATTATGTAATATACAAAAATAAAAAGAGGAATTGATGTTTAGTATAGGAAGTTAACAATTTAAAATGACAAACTTTCAGTCATTATATATGGATCTAACAATAATATTTATGTACTTATATAATCAATGTAAAAATATGTATATTAAAAAACAAAAACATCAAACACAATTTTTTAAAATATTTATTTAGTGATATATAAAATGTTAAAACTGCAAAATCGCAAAATTGTGGCAAAATTTTCATCGTTGATGTAGGTAACAATAAAATGAACATATACATACATATATATAGTCAGAAAAAATATAGTACCTATTACAAAAATATATTTTTTAAAGTAAGCAATGAATCAAATTCTGTAATAACATAACATTATAGTATTTAATGTAACCTCTGCAGTATAACAATGTGTTTGTAGTCTATGAACCATAGATGAAATATAGAGATGCTCGATACTCAATAACTTCCATATTTGACAAATGGGCACTTCAATTTTTCCATAACTTAGTATGCATATATTATGTATAGTAATCCTATCGATATATCTTAATGTTTAATATATTTCATTTACTTCAATCTTTACTTTGACACATAAATGTGATGTGGTGTATTTAATTAGGAGGCAGCCAAGTCCAGGATTGGAGAACAAAAGAAAAGACTTATCGCATTCTAGCTTAAATAAATAAATTACAATTGCCAAACAATGGGTTAAATATCATAAATAAAGTAGAAAAATGTAGATTACTGTTAAGTATGTTAGAGTTGTGATCAGTTAACTCAATGAAAAGCTTTAGTTTTTCAGAAAATGTGACTAATTTGTTATAGTGTTTTGTTGTGCGTTATTTGGGATGCTTCCAAGAACAATTGCTTGGTCTTATTTTTTGTTTGAGAATTATTAAATGAAGAAAGCTTGTGTATTTTGTTGGTTAGTTCTTATTGGTTTTTCTCAATGTCATTTTAATAACGTTTAGAAGTATTCCTGACATATTCAGACAATGTAGGGCAAATGGAATTGTATTGGATGACATGGCTTTTGAAAAAAGTAAGTGCCATCTTATCAGCTGAGCCGCTTTCAGTCCCTATTTTTACACATTGTATGCCATTTTGGTGTTGAAACATGTATACGTGAAATTGTGGATCAATAATTTCATTCATCACACCGAATGCTGATTCCTTTTGTGGTTTGTAAAAACATGATAAGAGTGACATGTTTTGGCAAAGATAGGATATTTCTTTTGAAATAAACACCACCAAGCATCAATTCGTTGATTTTCAACAAAAGGTGCAAAACATGAAAATTATATACTTTTAAATTAATTGTGTATTAGCCATCTGAATGAATAACTGTTGATGCGATACACAGGATCTGTAACATGTATGACAGAGACACTGACCATTTTCAGAGGGATAGAGAAGAAGTACAATTCAATGTTCAGTTTTCCACTTTCAATTTGTCACAAAGGTAGGCTCCTGTTGTTGTATATGAACGAGACATCTTCAAGAGGAATGTTTCAGTAGTAGAAGTACTCTTTTTCGTAAGAGATTTTGCTTGATGTCCACTCAAACATTTGGTTTTTGGGGTAAGAGCGTTTGATTATCAATTGTGAAAGCAGCTAAAGTTGAACTGCTTTTGGGGACATGTTAAGGTTTCATAAAACATGAATACTATACGGTTAAAAATGTCCACTGTTATTTGTGGATATATAATTATATGCCATATTAGAATATGTAATTATTACAAAACTTGAATATACATTGTAAAGCAATTAAAATGTAATGAAACATAGCCATTGTATTGTGTTTCCTTCAATTTTTATGCATGCGTATATATACAATAATAATAACAATTTAAATAAAACACATAACAAATAATTTTAACAACATAACCCGACCCCCTTACCCCTTATATTTTATAACAAATTTCAATCGATCTCAAGAACAATACAAATATATTCCCCAAAACGTCGGAAAAATCACATGCCTGCCAATAGGAACTCTGAAAAGCTGTAAACAATATTCGTCACGCACCGACAAGTGGCCAGCTTAGCGGCTGTCGGAAAATAGTTTACTTTACTGCGGATAGAACTTTTCTAAGTTGCTAAGTGAAGAAAAAATTATTGCTAATAAGTAAGAAGGCTTCAAACTATAATCTGTTATGCAAATAAATTACATTCTACAAATAATACAATTACATTATTATTTATTCGAACAAGCCTGTCACTCTTTCATGAAAAACAATCACACTCAATAACTGATAATAAATTTTTGAAAAAAAGTAAACGAGACCTATACTTTATGAATATACTAAGATATTTATGTTAAGTTTTCCTACTGCTATATTCTATATCTTAAATTGCTAACATGCTATTGTCCAAGAACTGATTATTGTTATAGTTAGAACTATTTACAACATTTTTATTGAAACAGTTTATTATTTAAAGCATAATCAACAACTTTTATTACCCCCTTTTAAGTCGCCTATACACATGGTCGAACTAGAACCTAATATTATCCGACTAAGTGTACAATAATAGTATATAATATCAAACTCTGCTTCCGATTGGCTGTGCGGGAACACAGCTGCTGGTTGAACTTCTTCAGACACTTTACTATCTACTTTTGTCTACTTTATTATCTACCTTTTGGAATTTAAAAAGTTGAAGTACAGATTTCTATAATTTACTTTTTAGAATTTTGGAAATTCTGGAAATTCCATGTTGGAGAAATGTTAAATAAAAGTAGATAGAAAAGCCTATACTTCTTTTTACTCACCCTGTATATTATATTAAATCTATTATTTGCCTATGTATATATTGTATCGTTACTGTTGCACATATTTTTAATATTTAAATTTTAAAAATAGCAAATTACACTCGTGAAAACATTACACATTTATTTGAGACTTATCAAACATTTCCATGTTTGTACAAATAAAAAAAGAGGAATTTATAATATTATAAATTGGAAGCAAAAAATGTAAACTATCTTCTGAAAAAATAATGAATGTAAATAATATATTATGGATATTTTTCTCTAAGGAATGTTGACGGAAATTATTAACAAATAATTAATCTATTGTATAAAATTCTAGCTGTTTACAATATATTATTATAAAATTCTAGAAAAACCCTTTTTTAATTTAAACCAAGATATGCGTGAAAGCGCTTTATATATGTTATTATACATGAAACGATGTTTCGATTGGGCTTTATCAAGTGTGTGATAATGTAAGAACAATATTGTACAATCTTGATGATAAAGCCCAAGGCGAAACGTCATGTCGTGTATAATACATATCCAATAAAGCGTTTAAAGCGTAGTTTTTCTATCCTATAAAGCAATCGAACAGTGTGCAGACAACAATTTCATCAAATCAGTTCGACTGTGTGTATCCTTATTTTCTATTATTATTACAATATTTTTTGTAGAGTAAATTCAATTAACATTTTAAAATTCTTGATTTAATAGCGATCACCGTTGATTACTGAAATATTTGATCTTTTAAAAATCAATATATTTCACATTCAGTGTGTGTCGGTCTATTATAGAGTTGCAATTTCATAGAAAATAATAAATAAACAAAGCCGTAAGTTGATAAATTAAAGATTTTTCACAAATTGCAATAATGTTTTAAATTAAAATTATATATTCCCGTAAAATTTAAAATCTCAAGTGAAATATATGTTATTATATAGACTACATATGTTTCATATTTAATTATATATGAAATTTCACTGTGTTAAATTAAATATAAAATTTTCATATAAAATACACCCTCGAAATCCTAATATAAAAGCAGTATCTGAAACTTATAATACAATTCCTATCAACATCTTAAATCAATTAATCGAAAATAAAAGTCCTCAAGGACCTAAAACAATTTTTGTCATCTATCTAGAAATAATTAGATTTTAGTTGCCTTCTCCGTTTTTGAAACATTTAGAATTAAAATTGATGTAATATGGGAAATTAATTAAAAAAAACTAAATACTATATCATTAATATGAATTATTCATTAATCATTATCATTGATCTGTAATATATTAATGAATGTCTATTTTTAAATACTATTCAAATTAATTATTTGGGTGGCAAACAATTGAGTAATAAAAAAATAAATAGAGAAAAACAAAGAACAGTAACATTCTATCTCACCAGTTCAACTCCAACAAAGTCATCGTTAGTTTTAGGATCAGTGCCGCAAAACATAATAGTGCCATATCTGATGCCTGTTTGAAATTCAATTTCAACCGCAGAATCGATTTCTAAACCGTTAAGATCATTATATTTATCCAAAATTGAAGCTTCGGTTAACCGCTGGACATAATCCCAACTATCAGAAGGTTCTGTTTAAATAATAACATTAAAAAGATAATTAAAATGGTACAATACTCATAAAGGTGATAATACAATCGACTCGAAATTTGAAACTAAAATTTGAAAATTGAAACTAACGATCACTATATTACACTATGTTACGATAACAATACTATATCGGAGCAGGCCAAGTAAGTACATGCCACAAAAATTCACCCAATTAAATCTAAACCGCATCGTGAACTGAGCTATTGTTTGTGCATTTTAAGAGTGAGTGGCGGCCAAATAGAGGCAGCCAATAGTTACGGATCGGTACTATATATATACACACATTTTATGTTGTTAAATTTTTTTGATTGCCACTCATATTTTCGCTAAATAAATCATATTACTCTAATATACATATATGTATAACAAATTATTTTAAAACAATGTAGTATACTAAACTTTATAGGATCCATTTTGTAATTCATTATTGAAACTGAAAGTGAAATTCCCTCCCCTCAGTTTTAAATTTCAAAGTGTCTAAAATATGTTTTAAGCCAATAAAAAATTAAAAAAAACGAAAGTACACACCGATTTTAGTTTTGATTTTTTATATGTTTTAAAATGTGATTCAAGTCAATACAAATTGTTGAAAAATGTTAACCAATCTGAACAGGCTTAATTTTTTTGTGATGTATATAAGGAGGTGCTGTTATACTTTTGCGTCAAACTCTAGATTGAACTATTGTTGTCAATGTTCACTAACAAATTAACGATCATGTTTATGTGTCAGTTTCCTTTTTCACAATGGCCCCTACACCTGTTGCAACAAGACCGCCGACTGCTGCCTTGGCCGCAATAATGTCAAGTGTTGGTGACAGAAAAATTAGAGTTCCGCTATGTGATAGATTGTCGTGCCTTTTTTAGTGTTAATCCGCTTTTTTGCCACTTTGTCCAGTATAACAGAAATGTTATCATTTACATAGTCTTTTATGTGTTCTCATTCAATTCATTTGCTATTTACTTGAAGATTTTATATTTACATGTACAATATTATACGCGATTATTTTCTGGTAGAGTTGCCATTTTGTTTCTGTTTGAAAATGATTTTAAAAATGTTCATTATAAATGATGTTTGTACATTTATAATAGATTGATATAATAATATATATGGACTCTTCTAACCCCGTAGTGGTTCTGTTACATTATAGATACTTTGTATAGAATTTATATAGTTTCCATATTTTTGGATAAATTTGTTTGGCCAAATTTGATATTTCAGTTATATATTTTAGATTTTTTTAAATAATTATATATATTGCATTGACCGTGATTGTTCGTATCTCATTTGAACTTTAAAACTAATTTCATGTAATTGCAAAAACAGCACATTGTATGTGATATACGAATCGAGTAAATAGTGATGTGATTTTAAGATTCCTCAAGCAAGTGATCTAAAATAACTGCATCAAACGTTTTAAGCATATCAAAATTATCCGGTAAACCATAATATTGTATATTAATATTTTAAAATAAATTATCATCATGATAGTGGGGTTGGATGTGCAATAGGAGATTATTATATTGTGAGAATATGTCTTCTTTTTAGTCAAAATAATTTGCAGATACATTGTTTTGTGAAGGAAGTAAAGTTAATAGAGACATTTGAGGACTATTCAGACTAAATAATGTATTTTGTGAAAAATATACGGTAGTTATGTAGGGTGGGATTAAGGTTCTTCTTCCTAGTCAGACATTCATATGAATTGATTTTTCGAAAACTTATTCATCTAAAGGATATTTAAAAATAGATTTAAAAATAGTATAGTTAAAAATATTGTAAACTTAAGTACTTATATAATCCGCCTTGAATGATACACTACAGAACAATCTAGGTTAAGAATAGCAAAGTTGTAAATGATTATAGCGAATGCGATCTGTCATATATGATAAGAGGTGGACAAATGTAACGAGCTCTGATCGATAAAAAATTCAAAAATATAAATCGGCTAAAACCTTTAAAAAATTTAACTTTAATTATGGAGGAGTTTCACTTTCGATTTCAATGATGAGTCACTGTTGGCATCCACAATAAAGGCAGTGGTAAATGCTTGGTATACTACTAAACAACTTGTAAGGAATGTCGTTAGACGTAAAGTAACAATGGATACACTTTAAAATTGATAGACAAATAAAATTTTACAGTGGAGTCAAACATATAATAATGGTATAAAAACAATGTAAGGAAAAAACAACTTTCGAAATCTTGTACATTTCAGCCTATGTGTTCGATCTGCAATAAAGTTATTTTGGGACAATCCATATTTATATTATTGGTAATATACTACTACATCTGCATTCTTTATATCTCCTAATCACAGTGGAATGGCAAATTAAACATAGATATAAATCAATAATTTAAACGAGAATTCGAGAGATGCTTATATTAATTTAATTAATTACGTTATAAATTCATTACGATGATTGGAGCATATTATTTACCACTATATTTATATGCATGACAACCACGTTGCTGCCGTGAGAAAAAGAATTCCTTTTATTATTATTTAATTATTTTTGGAACACTATTATAGTAGCTTATGGACAGAAATTCTATGATGATAATATAAACGGAAGCTATGTTTTAAATTGTATGTTGAAGATATTTCATATCTTTTCATTTCTCCTAGCACGATTTATATAAAGCACAATTAGTAAAGAGTAGCATATTCCGCAAGGTCTCAAAGTGTATATGTATCAGGAATTGACTAAAATAAATGTTCAGAATTGTTTTTCTTTCACTTTTTTAATGTTTACGTTTTACTTCAATTGTGATACTCATTTATTTTTATTGTTGGATGCTGTACGATTTTTCTATAATAATCCTTAAAATAAATTGCCTAACTTTAACATCGTGTAACATAATAAAACACAGAAAATATAATGTATTTCGCTTTATAAAAGATTACATAAATAAAGGACGTAAAGGATGTATCCATAAAGAAGGATAAATAAGAAAAATGATAAATTAGTGTAGTAAAAAAATGTAATGAGTTAACCTAAGAACTATATATATGTGTATATAGCCTAAAAGAAAAATACACAGTTTCTGTTTACTTTAAAAGCAAATTAAATAACCTTTTTGTGGTGGTTCAAACGGGAAACGGGAGTCCTGCCTCACGACGTGCCCTGGAACTAGCACTCCGAAGCCAGGTTCGCAAGTGAACAATTTTTTCCCTTTAAATGTGCCGTTTGTACCTCGTGAGATTCTTTCCTCCTAAAAGTGATTATATATATAGATATAAAATCAGCATATAGAACAACTGGAAAATTTATTAATTATGTACTACTTACAAGTTCGACCCCACAGCAGAAACTTTCGTCCACTACGCCTATCCATTTGATACAACCTGGGAAAAACTTGTTGGATAATTTCACTTCAACTAAAGAACCTATTTCACAGTTGGCGAGATTTTCCAACGACCCGGGTATTGAAACATCTCTTGAGTTTGTGAACTCATGGATTCTATCCTGAGAGACGGGTGGCTCTGTAAAGTATGAAAGAAGATAAATAAAGTTATTTCCTATAAAATAAAATGTCAATTAACACGCGGAATCATTTACGGAGATGTACTTAAAATTTCAATTCGATTCAAATAGAAGTAATTAATGTGAATGGTTCACCTAAAATCCCGAAAGGTTCACCTAAATAATGCACAGCATAAGTGTAGTAAAGTTATTTAAGTTAAAAAGTATATTAAAGTAAAAAATTCGGTGATATATTGTTGCTAAGTTACAAAATTTACCTTCGGTCGTCTTGTGTTGTTTCTTCATCAATTCAACAACTTTTTCTGTGGCTGAAATAAAATTTATTAAATAAATGTACCGAAGGATATTTCAGTATATTCAATATACTATACTAAATGTATTTCGAATAAATTTAAATCTAAAATACTACGTTTATTAGTCAAAAAACATATCTGCTCCACATAGATTGATATCCTTGGCCTATTGAGGGCTTTTGTAGAATCAGATTGCAACCTTGGTTCAAAGTGTTGTTTATCCTTATTAGTTAATATATGTATTTTATCTGATTAATTCTATTTCGTTTGCAATTCTTCTTACTCTATTTACATCTGATATGTTTTCATCATTATTTGTTCTCGTCTTTAATAATGTATAGCCTACAATAAAATCTCTAAATTTGATTACAACTCTTTTGTTCAATTAACTTTTAAACTAATACACCACGATTGATGAAACTGCACAATGGAGGTAAACACTTGCTGCTCCCATTATTTAAGCTCACGTATGGCACTTTACATTACACATGCTACACAATCAAAACTAGTTTCATATGTATCGTTTAAATTCACAGCGACCGTGATTAACAGTAAGAAAATTATTCGACAAGAGATATTTCGTAGTGCACAGTACTGGATTTTAAAATGTTATATAATTTTGAAAGAATTATTTTACAGTCTTTTATATAGTTACACAATTTAAAATATAAATATATTATTTATAGTATAATAAACTTAATAATTATGAATAAAAATAACAATACTAATATTTCTAAAATTTGACAATTATAATGAAGCCATCTGGAACAATAGATTTCATCCTGTTTGATATTAAAGTTATGCATGTAATTAGTATCATACAATGAGCATACATATATAAAAGTTATGGGTTAGTATGTT
>JAUZND010001255.1:0-25144 GCA_034780555.1 Coelogynopora nodosa | reverse complement strand
ACCTTGACATCTGCAAGATTTACCTTGACATCTGCAAGATTTACCTTGACATCTGCAAGATTTACCTTGACATCTGCAAGATTTACCTTGACATCTGCTAGCTTTACCTCTTAGTCTACAAGGTATACCTAGTTTAAATAGTAAATCTCTAAAATTTACAAGGTATATTATAATTATTAGAAATTGCGACACTGAATCTGAACCCTATTTCGGTGGACCAAAGGGTTCAGTATATTGAAATCTCTAATATCTACAATTTAAACGAGGAATACAATTTACCTTGCAGACTTCGAGGTAAACCTGGCAGACGTCGAGGTAAACCTTGCAGATCTCGAGATAAACGAGGTAAACATTGCAGAACTTGAGGTAAACGAGGTAAACATTGCAGACCTCGAGGTAAACGAGGTAAGCCTTGCAGACAACTTTAAGATGTACAATTTAAACGAGGTATACCTTGTATACCTCGAGCTAAACCTGGCAGACCTCGAGGTGAACTTTGCAGACTTCGAGGTAAACTAGGTAAATCTTGTAAACCTCGTTTAAATTGTAAATCTTAGAGATTTCCTCATTGAAACTTTTGGTGCGCCTTAAATATACCATGCAAACCTCGAGGTAAACCTTGCAGACGTCAAGATCTGCAAGGTATACCTCGTTTAAATTGTAATTCTTAAATATTTACTAAGTAAACCTAGTTTAAATTGTAAATTTTACAGATTTTCAAACTGAATCCTTTGGTCCGTCATAGGCGTCTGTCAAAATCATCTTCGTGAAGATTCTGGGTTAATTGGACTTTGTAGGGGTGAAATTACTAAAGTGTTAATATTCGACGGATAGATGACCGACTTAACACCCGTCTCTTGACTCAATTTTCTAATAATTTTTTTAGGACTATATGTTAATTGCAGTTTTCTTATCAGATGCGGATCTCCGCCCTTAAGAGTTATTTATTTTGTTGTGGACACTTCCAGTATCTCTAAACTGCTGCATAATTCTAGATACGGTTCTGTGGCTGATGTTACGTGCAGGATGTTCATCAAGAAAATTTTCCACAAAGCAAAATAATTGAGACTTTATCATCTTTTGGGAGCAACCTGCTGTCAGCAATAATTTAATGAAATAGAAGAAGTGTGCAAGATACACTTGTCATTTCTAAAACTATTTTTAGATTTAGCATGTTTTTAGAATTTCCAAAACTACGTACATATTATTAGATTTTGGAATTTCCAAAACTGCTATTAAAATAAGATATGCACTAGTATATATCTAAATTATCAAATTTTCCCTATTTAGCGTATATTTTGGGACACCCTGAAAATTATGGTATATTTGTTTAAATCCCAATGTTATAACATGTAGTATTTATAGTTTTATATAGGCTATATAATAATAAATATTATGATTTATAAGTCAACTTGACATACAATATATACAAGTTGAATATATATACAAATTCAAAAAGAACTATTTTTAAAACTAATTATTATATGATATAAAGTAATAATAACGTTATCGTCATAGTGTCATATCGTCATAACTAAAATCACTCTAAAACATGTATCTTTGAAGTTTTAACATTGTTCCGTTCTTGTTACAGTGTAAATTTGAAATTTACGCAATACTTTTGTTGATAATTAAAATAAGTTTTTCCATGCCTTAAGGTTAACTTTACTTTCGTTTAGTGTGCGCACATCACATATTACAAGTTTCTTGTAATATATAATATAGTTTTAGAGTTAATAGTAATTAAAGTAATATTGTAACCGGAATTTTAAAGTTATGATGTAACTAATAATAAATATGTGTACAGATTTTTCAAGTATGACAAATTATTTTGCCCTACTATTTCCAATTTTTAATAGACTGTATTAGGTATAATGTGGCAGTAGATTCCACAACAAAATACCAAACCGTATTATTTATCAAATATAATTAAGAAGGGCCCCTATATTTACCATTAATTGATGTCAATTTAAACAAACGCTCTATATTTTGAAAAGGAACACGTAGGCTATATATTGTGGCATTGACGACTAATTCATAACTAAGATTAATAACCTAAAAAATCAAAATAATTAAATATTTTAAATATACATAGTAATATGTATTTCATATATACAATAATAACATTATTACACACTACGTCTGCAGGTACAATTATGGTACACTGTATGGTAATATTATCCCCTAATTCGGAAGGCCATTTTACCAAAAATAGGATATTGTTCAAAAAGTGTAACTAGGTTATATATTATCCCAATAGCAGATTATTTATAATAATAATAATTTTGAACAATAGTACGAATTATATAGCGAATTATTTAATATCAATATATAGACACTGGAAAAGATAATCGAATGCGATAATTTGAATAGTTATATTGTGTCTCGTTTGTAAACTATATGTTTCTACATTTGAAATTGTCATTCTTAAATAGTGATTTAATTGTTTTATTACAAGTGCAAAATTAAAATATTTATGTTTTTTTGTTTTAGTGAATTTTTCGAAAATTTTCAGAAATGTAACGTGCCATACTATATTTATTATTCATTTAACATGTATTACTATATATTAAAATTTCATCAATATATTTAAAAAAAAATTAGCATGTTTGTCATCTGAAATGCCCTAAGATTATTCTATCAAATGAACAATTTAGTTTACGATAGTCAATCTGTTCCTAAATGTAACATCTTATAATGATATTTAGAACTTACATTGTTATAACACAATTATATAGTATATTGTTAAAATTTACCGCCATTATGACATGTGCGGTTATAATAATATTTCTCTGCCATTTATATTAAAATTTAAAAAATTTGAATAGCTATTTGAGTAAGAATTTATGTATGAATACTGTGATATTTATGCTATTTCTGTCTTGATAAACATAACACTATAGGTACCTTTCGAATTATCCTTATTCGATATAGGTTCATAATAACATTAAAAACACACAAAACAATATAACCACAGAAATATAATTAAGCGCTACAAAGTTTTAAGTAAAAAAGAATCACAATTTTTCTTCAAAAATATGTATGAAAGGATCGTTCAAGTATATAGTAATGTAATGGCAAAAAAATACCTTTAAAATTTTCTCATTTATTGGATTACTAAAAGGGAAAAATATGTTCAGAAATATTTTATTAAATATATAAACATTTGATAAATATTTTTCATTCTGTTTTAATTAATTTTCAAAAAAAGATTTAAATTGAAATACGGATTTTCTGTCAAAGTAGAAGAAAAAAATAGTTGATTTCTGCATTATATGCATGGGTATATATATATTTTTTATTAAATTGATAGTAAACATTAATAAATTGAATAAACTAAATAAAATATAAAATAACATAACGAATGATGTAGTGATGCTTTACTTCACTTTATCATATAGCGTGGGTTGTATTGCTTCATTAATTGATACTGCATTATCTAGACTGTAAAAATGATTAAAAGTGAAAAAATTAGCATATTAGGTACTAATTTTACATAAAATATTGTAAATTTTAGATGTTGAAATAAACAATTAATACAACTTTCTAGACTCAGAATGTATGTTGGTAAAGAAAACTTACACCTTACTTTTAGCGGTACAATATTTAAATGTATGCATTTATGACACAAATATGACACTTACAATTTGTCCAAACGTATAATATCAAAGGTTTAATTAATAAGATATTTTTTAGAGAAATGTTTTGAACGCAGAACAATTTTTAAAGTCTGGATACGATTTACCTCTTATTTTTATTCAATTTATTTTATAAATTGAAAAAAATATTTAATTAAAAAAAATTAAAAAAGATATGGTGAGTGGCAAACTCAAGGATTTCATGTTAAATTACAAAGCGCGGTGTAACACAATTGCATTAAGTAATAATTAATTAATTTTTACGTTATCTAATAATATTCTAACGTAACATATTATCTCACCTTTGCTGTACTCGCGACCTTGAAATAATTCCTGCCAAATTGTCAATCATGTTTTGAGGTCACTTTATTATGTTATATTTGATCGTTAAACTATAATGGTGGTTCACGAAATGGCGGATTATGTTTAAGTAGTCTGTTTTCGCCACAACAGTTTATTTAAATCTAGAGTGAACATTTTTTTTCACCGTCTTAAATTCTTTAGTGATTTGTGTTAAGCTATTATCTCAACCAAATCGCCAGATGAGTAACATGCACTGTTAATTAGTTGTAATTATAAATAATTGTAACACATAATTACAAGAAAAAACGATATGCTAATTGGAACTATATTATTTTTGAAACAGTTCACATTAAAAGGAAAACAATTCAAGATTTATCTTAGAAAATTAAGTATATAGACATTTTAAATCATGGGGAAAAAATTAAATTATGAAAAAATGAGTTTGTCATCGCTATATACTAACACATACTAAAACAGATATAGGCTTACTTATGATTACAGGTCACAACAACAACAATATCGTTTAAAGAGCAACATGTATCACGTTAATTATTTAAACTATAAAATACAATACAATTGAAGTACAACACAAACGGAACAAGTATAGAATAAAAATGTGATGCATAAAGTTCATTTAATGACTTACATAATTAGCAGAATTTAAAGTTAATTTTTACATAATTAGTGTATGCATGGAAAAGTTTACGAACATTTTTAAATGTACGTTTTTGAGAGAAGAAACTATGGAGAATATCTAAATAAGGACAAATGAAATGGACACTTTAAATGTTGATATAATAGAAATCATTCTATTTATAGATTTCAGTTATATTTATTTATAAATACAATTTATGCAATGGGAACAAATATTAGAATTAACGATATCTTATTTACAAAATCTCTATGCAGGTATGGCGCTAAGAGTTAGAAATATGAAAATCATAACATTCGATTGAATAAAGTGAACAAATTATTGTTTGATAATTTGCAATAAAAAATACATGCAATGTAGGTTAAAATTACGAGAAACTGTAGGGTTGGTTTTCCTGATCGCAAATAATGAAATAATTATTTAACTAAACCATATATAGCCATGAAAATATTATAATATTCAATTCAATAATTGAGGAAATCAGGCATTTTTACGTCTTTACTTAAATAATAAATATCACGAAATTAGTTTTTTTTAGCATGTCATTTAAATAGGTATTAATGCTATCTTTATTGATAGAATTATCACAGGTTGAAACTATTTATTCAGCATTGCCTATTATAATATTACAACTATTTTGAAAAAATTGTACGTAAAACTTTATTGTATAATTTCAGTGTGATGTGATTATTGTGTAATTATTTATATATTTTAACTAATATAAAATAACTGCTCAACAAACACAAACGTACTACTGTCTATTAAAGACATTAAAACGGTTGAAACCA
This sequence comes from Coelogynopora nodosa, assembly GCA_034780555.1. Classification (NCBI taxonomy): domain Eukaryota; kingdom Metazoa; phylum Platyhelminthes; order Proseriata; family Coelogynoporidae; genus Coelogynopora; species Coelogynopora nodosa. Next base: position 19,763 of record JAUZND010001255.1, on the reverse strand, counting down.
GCAAAAATTAAAGTGTTTATTACAAATGTCAGGTTTATTCAGATTTATGTATACAATCACATAAACTGTTGTTATATTTGCATTAAAATAATTATTTCAATATTAGGGCTGATTAAATATAAGCTGGTAGACCTAACAACAAAAAGTCAATGGTTAATACATATATATATTAAGTGAAATAATATATTGTTACATGCTTTACAACAGAGAACATATCCCTAACATTAGGATTTTCCATTTTATTACATATACCAGTGTAAAACTTTCTATTAATAATTATGATTTGACACATTTATATGCATTCTCTCTGTCTGCATAGCTACAGTGTATTTTTTCTTATTTAAAGAACCTCCTGTTGTCAACGAGCTCCAGTATTACTTTTGAGATCCATTTGGTTGAATTGGTAGATTTACGGTTGAGAATAAGTGGCTTTTGCTGTTCGTATAAGTTTTTGTTTTAATAGAAGTCCATACCTGTTTTGGTGTACTTTCTTTTTGTTATGTCATGATCATTTACATATATTTGGTTAGAAATTTCAACTTTGAATTTGTCTGGAACATATGTTTTACATATTAAATCAGGTGCTCTTGTTTGAACTGCCTAGTTCAGTCGAAATGTTGAAACGAGCATTTCCTATATAGTATTCACAGGGTTACGTTTTGATGTGTGTTGTTTACTCGATTACCGTCTTTCATTTGCACAATAAAATCAGTGTGATCGTGTTTCGCTCTGTCTGGAAATAACCATGAAGGCATGCTGTTAATTATTTTAATTTGAAAATTGTGATTTGGAATGATTTTACGTTTCAAAAGTCTGCACCCCGTTTTGCTAAGTAATATCCGGTTTATAATTAAATTAGGTAATATGTAAAATTAAATTTTCGGATGGATAAAGTAATCCTCTGAAAACATCTTTAATAATACTCGACAGGTATGTGCTTATCGGATTATAATATTTTTCTTATAATATTCATATTAACTAACTCAAGAAGGTAGATTCGTTTATCTCAGTAAAAATGTTTGTCTTTAATACATTCATTTAATACCCTTTACAGTGTTGAAGTACTATACTGTGTATTTTATATCTAAAACATGTATATCATGTTTTACTTTAATGAGAGAATCATATTTTGAAGGTTTGGTTGATTTATATATTTCAGAACAGTTTGTATTTACAAATTTAATACACTGTCTCAAAAACATTAATCAATCTTAGTCTTTTAAGTAACAGATGAGATATATTAAAGTATTTACTAAAACCATATTTAACGCATATTCATGTGTCTAATTCAATATCAAAATGGATTGAAAATTGAACTGAATTGACTAAATTTAATATCGATGTACACATACACATATACATACCATTTAGCAGCATATTTGTGGCGATATTGCAAATTTGTTTAATTTAATTATTTAATAATTTTTTATAATTTTTTTATTAAATATTTAAAAAAATCATTATTTTTATAGACTTGTTAATTAAAACATGCTATACAAGGTTCTACACTACTTTAAAAAACAATTCATTACCATTAACTTGAATTTACGTAAAATCGATAAATTCAAGTTAATGGTAATGAATTGTTTTTTAAAGTATTGTAGAACCTTGTATACATTTTTTATACATATACATATTATACATTTTATATACATATTATATACATTTTCATGTTAATAATTAACTATTATATTTTTTGTAAATAATTTTATATTTAACCAAGATTTAACAAAAAAAAAAACAATTCAATTTTATTTAGTAAAAAAATATTTTTAATTAATGGAGTTGATAAATTTCAATGGAGTTAAAATTTAATAAAATATATTTTATGAATGAATAAAATACGTATGTATATTTATGTTATATACGATAATATACATTCTCCGAATAAATGAAAATAAAAATATAATTTAAAAAAATTATATTATGATTAATTAAAAGAATACGTTATTTTTTGTAATAAAATATATAAAATTTATATATTTGAAATATATTTAGGAATATTAAAAATATTTATTAATTGGTTCAATTCAACATAGCATAATTATTCAGAGTGTTTTTATTTCAATATATAAACTTGGTGATAAATAGATTACTGAAACGTTTTTTGTGTAACAATTTTAAAATAGTCCTTTTAAAATAAACTATCATTTAGTTTAATGACTGGTGAAATTGTAAAAATATATAACTTTAACATTTCAAAATGAAAAACTAAATGTATTTTAAATATATACTATTTTACAATGTAGTAAATCTAAATCATTATTCTATTTATTAAACACATTTTTCATATTGATTATTGTGGTTGTCAATCACCAATTTCATATATAATAACACCATTATACACCACTTGTAAGCCAAAGGTAGCCAGCCAGCCACTGTTATATTATCTTAAATACTAAATAAGTTATTATACTTCGTAATACTTCACTATAATAAAGGTTATATCTGTGAGTATGCAACGGTTAATCTCTGATCTAAAAAAAAGGTGTATTGCATTTTGTAAGATCACGTAATTTTCGTTCAGTAATAAAAATTAAATCGATAAGGAGTGATCGATTTGGAATATTCTAGGCAAATAAATTAATTCCTCTGTTTAACACCATCGACGTTGTACATGTAGACTAATCATTTTTCAGTCATTCTTAAAGCTACATACTTATAAGTAACATACGGTCTTCTTGATTTAGTACAAATAAAATATCCTTCTATGCAGAGTTCATGTGGGTTGTACGTATTTGGGTTATGCTGTCTTTTACAAAAGATCTATACATTTGTCTTTTCACTTTTTCACAAACTTTGTCACCAAGATCACAATTTGTTAAATTCTGTGTTTTTGTCACAGCACAGAACTTTCAATAACATGTTTAATTATTTCGAGTGTACTTAAGTTTGCAATCATGGAGTTTCCAACAAAATTGGTGACACAGGCGAACGGTGCAATTGCGTTTGTTTAAAATCAAAGGTTACAATATTGTAGTCTAATGAAATTTGTTATGACGTGTGATGACGACTTTTACTATGAAAATTCTGATTTAATTAAAGTTCTGATTGAATCCTGATTAAAAAATTTATGTAATAGGTTGTATGGGACAGTAAAATATAATCTGATATATAAACGTTAAAAAATATTGGATCGATTATAAAACCAATTATAATAAACGATTAACTATTATACATATATATAAGATAACTATTATTGTTTTTTTTATTATTCACGTAAAATAAAAAATGAATATATTTTTGATGATACATGATGATATGTGACCGGTTGTTGTAAGCACATGATTTAAAATGACCCCACAGAAAATTGTCAAGCAGAGTAAAATTTGGTGACCTTGGGGGCCACTCAACTGTTTTACGGACTATCCTTTGATTAGGAAATGCATCATCAAGGAATTGTCGAACATTTAAACCAAAATGCGGTCTGGCACCATCCTGCTGGAACCTGCGGTCTAGCACCATCCTGATGGAACCTGCAGTCTAGCACCATCCTGCTGGAACCTGCGGTCTAGCACCATCCTGCTGGAACCTGCAGTCTAGCACCATCCTGCTGAAACCACAGTTGTATTCGTAAAGCAAGAGGAAGATCAGCCAGAATCAGCACATTTAACGATCCTTGGAGTCCTTGGTGACACCATTGTGAAAGAAAAGGATCAATAACGTGATAATTACAAATGGCTGCCCGCATACCATTATGGAATGAATTATAGCTTGAAGCACGGCTAAATAAGAGTCCCTGGTGACACCAGTGAGCAAAGGATCAATAACGCGTTCCTTACTAATGACTGCCCGCATACCATTATTCATAATTTCTTATCCAATGTAGAATACTTTCAGACCAATAACGCCAATTATGCCGGTTGACGTTACCATAGATAAAACATAGCTTCATCACTAAAGATCATTGATTATTATTTCGATTGTAGTACTATTTTATTCAATTTCCCCTATATTCTTTTGTGTAATCTTTATTACCTCGACTTTCTCGCTAACCGACGTAGAAATAGGATTCCGATAAATGCATGTACAGAATTGTAGACTATGAGATTAACAAATTATTAGATATGAAAAAAATTAAATTCAATAAAAGGACTTTTGTTTAAAATTTGATTATTTGATAAGTGGGAAAGAGGGAGTATATAGAATAAATTAACAGACATAAATTGTTAAAAAGTAATAATTAATTCTATTTGATCCCTTGTACACTGCATTATCGTGAATTTATTAATATTTTTAGATATAAAATTAAAATAGTGAAGATTTTGAGAATACTACAGATAAAAACATTTTCATTTGGTTAAGTTGGAAATATAGGCCAGACAAAATCATTTAATGTCTGTTATTAGCCAATTCACTTGGCGCTTAATATAACACCAAAAATATTAAAATTGTATGTAAATATATTGATATCTTATTATACAATACATTTATATACTTATTGTATATTTCTGAGTTTGCAAAAGCAAATCTAACTAGAAATAAAAGAAAACATTATTTCCTGGTTAATATTTTAAATACTAGCAGCATACAAGTAGGCCTATATTTTTTACCCACATTAAAAAATACATTGAAAAACTATCAAGTTTACATGTCATCATTCAAGATAATAAAGAACATCGTATAAAAAAGGAGTTTTATAGAAAAGAAGAAATTATCTTGTAATATTTATATTTAATAAAATGTGTAAAACGCAATAGAAGGACGTGTATACAAGTTGTATATAAAATACTATAAATAACGACAAATATAGACACAATATTAATTGATTATGAATATAAATTTATAGTAATATTCGGCTACTTTGTAAATGATCACATTAAAATTCTTCCTAAACTATTTTCAATAAAGTGAATATTGTTTTTATTCACGTACCGACTGAAGTACAAACCGCAGCTGTTAAAATAGAGTTTGCTATTCGATCTAAATACTGTAGTACAATATTGTGTCCATTAAAATAAAGTGGTTACAATTTGTTATATATTGAATACAGATTAGCATTTTTATGATTATATAACTATTATTTATTTTTTAAATTATAAACAAAATAATTTCAGATAACGCTAACATGCATAATTATACAAACATGCTATCTACATATCATTATTTATTATAATTTGTTTTTAAATGTAAACATTTTACTACAATAATACTAAAAAAACAATTAAAATCCCTTATGATACATATATAAATGCTTCTATATAATAGAAAATTGCTTGTATTATTAACAAAAATAAATACGCACTTAATTTTTTATTTGTTAATATTTTTCGAAATATTGGTACTATTTTAAGTAAAACAATAAATTGATGTTTACAAATTAAGATTATACTCTGTGTTTGTTAGTCCCAAATATATAAACATGAATAAAATAATTGAAATAAGCAAAAATATTTTTATCTGTTTTAATCCAACAAAACTGCAATAGCACATAATATAATGTACATGGGTGTGTTGTATTCCATAAATATATGTTTACAATTCCCTTGATCCCTTTGTAAGTTTACAGGGAAATGTTGCCTTTGTAGGTCCCATAATTTGAATGGACGAATCTGTTCACATAATAGAAGTCACTCGGAGGGATGGATGGAGATATATATATATATATGAATGAATATTAATATGTATAAATAAATGCTCTGTATACAAATATGTGCGCAACATTTTCACATTTTTAACAATATAATCAATGTAGAATGTTGACATACAAATATGAATTATATATATATATTAAATAAAATATGCACAATCTTATATAACATGAAAGTATGAAACAGCATAGGATAACAATAAGTCTAGAAAGACGTTTTCACAAAAAAATGAATTAACTGGCGCAAAATCTGGAAGGCAAACATCACAACTTTGGATTTTACTTAGGGATAATAAAGTCAAATAATAAATACACTCACGAAAATATTTGATTTTTAATAGCACAGCACAAAAATAAACGATCTAATTTATTGAGAATTGAAGATTTAGTGTCCAATTACAGCAATGATACATTGAAGATGACTCCCATTACATCGTAAAATATTTTTACGTAATCAACGGAATTAATACTTTACAAACGGATCATATACAATTTAAAAATGGATAAATACTAAATGAAACAATTGTTATAAAGTAAATTTTTTAATGTGAATAATATACATTTTTTAATTAAGGATAATTATATAGGGGACTTATATTTTTGGACAAAATAAGACATGAGAAAAAATATTCTAACTAATTGGAATAACATGGTTCAATCAGCTAATGATGAACGTTCATAAGCGAAATAGAAAGGGAATTTTTTTGTTAGGTTGATAGTTATTTTTTCTACATTACAGACTTTAAAAGAATCATTAATCGATTAATTTGCGTTAATCGATAATTTGAGTTGATGATGATTGACCATGCGTTAGACTTGTTCTGGGAAGGGTTTGAATTCAGGTTCTGTTGGTGTTAGATCCATCGGTGTACTTGCTGATGATGATCCCGATGCTGGAATACACATTGCTTGTGGAAAGTGCGATGTCCCGTAGAACACCTGATCAAGAACCCAATCATCTGTATTAAATGCTTCGAGGTGGACGACAGAATGACGAGAATTCAATTCACTAATAATTCGATAAATCATGTGACCTATCAAAGACAGGCTTTGCGATCGTTCATGTTGCATCAGACAAACTGTAGAGTTTGCAACGACCCACTGCAAGGTCTGCAAGTAGGCGACTTGCACTTTTTCCTGGTCGGGAAAATGGTTATACAAGTAAGACTCAAGTTTCTGTCGTTGGCTGTGCAAATCGGAGAAATCGATAAAGAATCGAGAACACATGTACCGTTCCAGGTGGGCTGCCTCAGCAGGATCCCGGGTCTGATATCCTTCTACTAACAACTTACAGTATTTTAAAAGACCGCCTCCGCGAATCTCTTCCGGGTTCCGAGTTGAAATCACTTTATTGTTAAGATGATATTGAGCTTCTTGAAAACTTCCAGAGACTGATTCTGCCACAACAGTGGGATAGAAGTGCTCAGTGATCGGCTGTGGAGCAACTTCGTAGAAGGTTAAAAGGGAATCCAGAATTATCTGGAACGAGTCAACTGTGAACTCAAAAGGTCTTCGGATGCGATCAACAAATTTTAATTCAACAGTCTTTGAGTCAGACGTTTGATTACCCAGTGCAACAAGAGACCAACAGTCCATTCCGGGATTATAAATCCGAACCAATTTTTGAATATAGCTCTCTTTTAGTGAAGACATGGTAAGTCCCATATTTTGAAAATATTTGTCTTCAATGGGATCAGAAATAAATGTTACTAAAGCATCGAGAACTGCCGCTTTTATTCTGTGCATTGTGGAAGAATCCGTTGAGAGGTCCACGCCGAATAGTAAATCGATATCATTGTACAAAGAACTAATTTCGTCACCTGAAAAAAAAAAACTCAATTGAAAAAGGACAAATACTTAATAGCAAATATTTAGTACATTTTAAGAATATTTTTAATGATTTCCTGAGTACAATTAATTAAAACAATATGTATTGACAAAAATATCAATTTCAATAAAAAATATGCAAAATATTTTAGTCCTATTTAGATAATTGATTTGTTGAATGGATTGTGACTATACTATTATTTAGATTAGATACACCATCATATAGGTTAGCATAGCTTATTTTAGTACAATAAACTGCCAGTCTATTTATTGCAGCTTGTATTTAACCAAAATTGCAACAATGAACCTCACGAAGAAAAAGTCTTGTGATGTTCATAAGTGCAAATAAATTTGGTAAATTGCACTGAACCTAAGATACTAAACATACATAATAGATACAAACTACAGTAAAAACTCTATTAATTCTAGTGTAGATTAGTACAGATTATTATTAGATATAATAATGGAGTAACTATATGTAGCGCTGCTCGTTCAGTGTTATACAAAATCTAAATATACCCGATAGCATTTAATATGATAGATTAATAAGTTTACAATAAAGCTGATAAAAATTAAAACATTTTGGTTGCTTATCACATTTTTGTGCAAAATTTAAAATATAGAATCTGGAGCGGATACAGAATATATATTTAGCAGGTGATTTTTTGAAAATTCAATGCAATACAATAACAGTGTACGAGTAAAAGGGGAAGACAGATAGAGAGAAAATGGCATCTGAATAAAAATGGGGGGGGGGGCACCTGGCACCATTAATATATTTTGTGGATACTCATTCGCACACTAAGTAATATTCAGTTAACAATTCATAAATTTATCAAAAGCATTCATGACAGAAGTCTCATAATAAAACTGGTATAGAGAATTCGTATAAAAAGTAAAATTATATTCAATGTCTTTATTAAAATCTGTAGACATGATTTGTTTTAAGTAGTAAAATAATAATAGTGTTTGTTAATACGAAGGCTTATCTATTATTATTTTTTGTGATTAATTAATTTTATTTATTTAATTACAGTGTAATGTATAATATAATCTATGATATATAAAATATGATTTAATATAGTATTACTAAGTGGATTTAAAGAAGACTGTTAGGTGAAAAGCCATATTTTACGTATATTTATTAAGAATGCACTAAATACAAGGAACTGAATATATTAACACTTGATTATATTAACACTTAATTGTTATTAGATATAATTCATGCTGTGATTTGTGTTAAATAACAAGTGTAAAAATATGCTAAACTTACTGTTCGATATAATTAGCTAAATTGATAGTCAAAGATAACGCACGAACAATACATATTGTTATAATCGATAGTAATCAACTAATTATATTAAAAAACTGTATTTCGACAATGGGATTAAAGGATATAAATAAATAAACACTTACCAATGACATATGACGCAGCGCCACCATTAAGTCGAACATCTTTCACTTCTACTCCTCGTTTATTTAATTCTTTTCGAACAACACGCACCAAATCCTTGAGTTGGAGTATAATAGCCGGGCAGTAGGGGGCACGACTGTAGATGGGAATGTTCCCCTCCATAACTTCGTGAAGTCGCATAACTTGATCATGGCATAGCACTTGGAACCTGTTGCCACCGGTAAAAGAAGTCATTTTTGTTGTGACTCTCTTTCTGCGTTTTGAAAAAAAGAAATCGTTGCAGAGAAATATTGAAATTAGAAACTAGAGTTACGTTCTATATGTATGCTACGTAGCCTATGGGGTAAATAATGCAATACACAGAAAATGTCAGCATAATATATGAATGAGAACTGAATAGAATAGCCTACCACAACAAACACACGAGTTGCACTAGTTAATCAATAAGCTTGCTTCTTATTGGTCGAGATTATTGTTAATGGAATCAGTTATACACATAAACAATATAATGTTGCACATTATTCCGTATATTAACTATTTCATGAACTGATTATAAGGTTATTGCATCACTACTTGAAAGTTAAAAGATTAATTTGTTAACATTGTTCAAATTACATCCTAAATTCACTATATTACTGTATTTATTATAAATAAATATCATAAAATGATTGGGAATATTGTACTCATCTCGAAAAAGTTAAACTATTCATTGTCCTATTAAAAATCTCATCTGTAATTATTCTCCTGCTACGTTAATTTTAACAATTGTATTGTACAAATATGAATCCCCCTTTTAGTTCCGATAGGAAATTTATTTAAATTTTTTTTTTAAATAACCATTAATAATCAATTAAATCGTCGGAAAAGACAAACAAAATTCTTGTTTGCTATTAATACCCATCATGCAGGACCAATGAGCATTTTTATTAACGAAATTAGGAAATGATTCAATGCACAACAAACTGTACTTTTGATAAAATATATATTTTCGAATATTAATGCTTAAAAACAGTTATTATTCAGTGGAGAATTTAGAAAATTCACTTAATAGCAGAGTTGTAAATATAATTTAGAAAGGAACTGTTTCATTATTATATATTTACACGTTGAAATAATTAGCATATCAAAATATACTATCATTACTTTTTAAAAGGACCAGTTTTTACCTCCTGAAACTTTCTGGACCTTAAGCGTAAATATAAATACTGCCTTATAATGTAACTATCATTATGTAACAGATGTGCCTGTACCACAGATAAAAATATAAAAATTAGCATTAATTATCATTTTGAAGATTAATATGATTCAAATATCATTAAATTAATAGTAGAATGTATAACAATATATTTTGGACAAAATATTTATTGATATAAATCGTATTTAATTACATATTATAAAATGAAATTTCCATGACTCTGCTACATTAGTTATTGCAATAAGTATTTCGTCAAATAATATTAAAAAAAAAAAATTAAATTAGATTTTTCACAATGCGTTAATTTAGGAATAATTAAAATAAACATATTAAATATTTCACCAAACTCCCCGCACAAAATCTTATCACATACTATTTAAAATTATAAAAAACTTTAAATTTGATACATTTAAATGTTGGATTGTTTTGTATTATTAGAATATTTATTACATTATCGAGTATTATTATTACTGTTATTATTATTTATTAACTATAATGAGAAAGTTTCGACAAAACGATATATAACCTGTTACGAATAATCGTTCAATTTACACGTATATAAAATTAGTATTTTATTTATTATATTTATAATGATTTAACCATTTAAAAATTTTAAATTGACATAAATCAGCGAAAATAAATAATTTTAATCAAAACAGTTATATAACTAGCATAGTACAATGATAATTAGTATATATTAAATTGAATTAAACAAAAATACTTACAAGGCTTCCTTATTGTATGTATAAGATTGAGATAATTACAGAAATATAGAAAAAACAGATTAACCCAACGTCAAATTTTAAAATAGTTTTGGAAATTCTGTGAAAAATTTCTATGCCAAAACCTTTTTATTCGTTTACGTTACGTGTCTATTTCAATGGGTTAAGAAAAGGCTAAAAATAAACGCAAACAAATGAAGAGCAACCTACAGAAAAGTTTTCTGAATGAAATTATTGATTCAAACATCAATGGAATAATTCCGTTTCGAAGAACCAATTAAATAGCAGGGAGTAGAAGGAACAAGTGGGATACATGAAGCCGTGGGAGAACTCTGCTCTTATTCTCTCTCCACCTACTCAATTTGCTGAGAGACGAGGAAAACAAAAAATATTAAAACTACAATACGTTTCGAATAATTTTGTAACCGAAACAATGCATGAATAATTATTTAATAGATAGATAGATAGATAAGTAATAATGATATTTACTTTACTTAAGTATTTATAATACCTACATATACAATATATTAGTAAACCAACAGATTCCCAAATCTGCTTGAAAATCAAAAGCTGACCTTCTAAGACACAAAAGAATGTAGCCCACCCGAAAGAAGTTAATTTTTAAGAATTAAATCTATTTGTTCAAGTAGAATAGATCTAAATAAAGGCAGAAATAAAATCAACAAATATTTTAAAAATTGTAATTATCCGAATTAATACATAAAATGCATCATTATTTAATAATCAACAAGAAATACTAAAAAACAAAATACTTTTGATGTGTAAAATAATATAACACCATGCGTTGTGTAAAAATTAGGCATATTTAATCTTTACTGTATAAAAACTATTATGTAATTATAAAAACAGAACTAATTAAATAGAAAACGAACTATATCTTCCAGTTGTAGCTTACTGTAAAGTACATACTTTGTTTAATAAACTTGTTGATTCCGTGGCATGTCCGTGGGTGGGGACGCTTGATGTCAGTTGCCCTTTTTATAATAAAACTTACTAAATATAATAAAATAAATTTCTATATTTTCTCATGAGTAGCCCTAATAAAAATGTGTCCTTTTCGAGTGGGCCCACCCTTTTCAAAATTCCTGGATCCGCCACTGTCATTTATATTTTGTAACCCAAAAATTAAACAAACAACAATTAAATATAAATTGTAATAGACCAAGGTGGTGTAATACTAGCGAAGTTTAAAATAAATAACTACCTTTATTAAGATAATCTCTAATCCTCAATTGAAATATAACCTGCTTATTACATGCAATGATTTTAAGAAAATCAAGATTTAAGTGTAAACATGTAGAAGAAGAATCTCCAATAGAGCAGAAAGTAACAGATGAAAATAAAAACAAATTCTTATAGAAATGTCAAATACGTTGATACTGTCGAATAATTTATAAAAACCAAACACAATTGCTTCAGTTTTACGATATTTGATTATAACATGGGAACTGAGTACATATAATGAGAAACTCCAATATTAACAGATACATAATATACTGTTAAAATCTTTGTCAATTAACGATATGAACAAGTGTTACTATAATCTAACTAATTTTATATTTTCCAATCAGTAAATTTGACTAAAACAATATTATTTAATTTATCTTACTAACTGTACTTATGTCTCTATTTTATTGTTATATTTAATTTAGTAATTGATTATTTAATAATAAGCATATTTTTAGGGCTAATATTAAATTCAGATTGATTAATCAAACTAATTTTTATATATATTAACTAGTAAATATTTTACTAAAAATAGTATAATTTATTAATTATTGTGTTATATTATATACACATATTTTAATTCGAAACATTTCATAATATAAATGATACTTACCAATCCATAAATGTTTGTTTTATATTATTTCAAAATAATAGATGTATAGTGACGGTACCATTCTACCATAGTTCAACAACTTTTACATTTAATAAAAATATTAAATTAATACTATTTATTTATATTATTTATATTGTATTTAAACCAAAATAAAAATTAAAATAATAATATAATAATGTATTCTGTGACGACAACTGAATTTATAAACCAGTAACATACTATATTTTATTGATATAATTACCAACTTGCGTTACAACAGTTAGTACTGAATTGTTATAGAAATTAATAAAACCGTGTTTGGGGAAAATAAACTCTATTTTTGAGATGAAAAATCTAAATATAGATATTTTATGTTGCCAAGTTGACATTAATCGACGCCTACATACGCAGACACTATTAGGGAAGATGAATGGATTAAAAAATCTACATTAAACAGTTATATCTTTGTTCTCATATTTGGAAAAATATATGATAAAGTAATGATATAATGCAAATATTACAATAATAGAATATAACTAAATAACATAATGTAAAACATTTTATAAATGTACTTATTATAAAAAAGTATCAAAATAGTATAAAAAACAATGATAACATTTTCATTAATAATTAAATAAAATTTTACTTTATCATATTTTATTTTATTTTATTCTATTATAATATAATATAATATAATATGTGTATATATATATATATAATATCATTCGACTACTTATTAAAGATATGTTATATTTATATTGTTTATATAAATGGATTTTAATATGCAATTTAATCATAAAGTTCAAATAATTAATTATTATCAGCTTCAAGAATACATGGATAATATGTTTATACTGTCTTACGAAATAGGGAATTAAATATAATTGTTTAATATTTATGAAAAGAGAAAAGAAAATATCCGTTAACCCTGTCGCCAAACATGAAATTTAACTAATGTTGTATCAGTAGTATGAGAACTCCATTTCCAGTTTAACTACCAATATGTAATTTCTAATCACCTAAAACTGAATTATATAACGTAAACAATATTGTCAACTTATGTTTCCAGTAAAAGGTAAAAACAGAAACAAATCATTGTTGATTTCACTGTCAAAGAACTGATTGGAATATAAATAATACGTATGGTTGTAAGTAGTGTAATGATTTGTTATATTTGTGATTAATTAGCGAATAATGTTTTGTATGTATGGAACACGGATATTCATCTGTTTAGTATCTATGCTAATTTTTATCGTATTTAAGCTATAAGTGTGTGATCGATCACTAAATTTGATGGGAAAAAGCATGTAATCTAAAATGGATAAATCCCTTAAAGTTAAATATATAATAATGTGCCGCAAACAAGTTCTGCTCATAACAATTGACATAATATTTTTCAATGGTTTTGGTGGTACTTAATTAAACGCAAAGAAGGTGTACCTGCATCCCTTGATATGCTATCACATCCCCTATTGGCATAATAGTATTAAATGTGACTTTATAGACTTAGTTTACTTAATATAATTTATTTGACTGATGACTGATATAACATGATATAACACTGTACTATATTCCAATTAATTCACGGTGTCTACTTTTCAATTTACTAATTACAAAGTACATTTACAAATTTTAATTTTTTCATTTTTCCAAACATATTTTTGTATTTACATTTACACTTGTACACTGAGGTTATTGCTTTTCCACAGCATATTACATATTGACCTAATTCATAATTAATTATTTCTTTGTACTTTTGTTTTCTTATTTTTATCAATATTGTCTGTACTCCTCGATATTGTTAATTATCTAAAAAATAATTTCGTATTGCTTCGATATCGTCAGTTAATTTCTTTTAGCGTCATTGTCTATATTACTGATTGCTTTGGTTGTGTCGTTCCAATATATGCAATGAACGTTTATCACTGCGATCATTCTAAATCAAATCTTGAAGTTTGACACTCGATTAAATCCTAAAGTTTAATCGCATAAAAACCACAAATTATAAAACAAATACCATAAACTTATAAAATACTAAAAATGGTTTTTTAATGTAATGAAATTTAGCAAACGTAAATGTTTTCAGATTCAATATAATTATTTCTATTATCCGTTAATGTGTATATTTATATAAATTACTTCGATTTTTATATCAGTTGTGAAGACAGAATTTTATCACTTGAAAAAATAACAAAAAACTAAATAATTAAATAATTATTAAATAATTAAGAAATTAAGAAGTTTAAACATTGACGGTGTTTTTAGAATTATATTTTACGCATTTTTATGTCTCTTATAATTTAATAAACATAAACATAAACAAATATTTATATTTATGAAAGACAAAAAGCACAAATTCGTGCAAAAAAATAAACAAAGAATAATATCAAATCTATAGATGTTTGTATAAAAGTTTAGAAATTATATTTAACTATTAGCATTAGTTAAAAAAACGGTATTATACAATTGCGATGCGATTGGGGAGATCTGACACATCCTCATTTATACGTAATTAAATATCTAAATATCAACTTATTTAGCAGATTTTTTTTAAATAATGAATTTGACTACGTATTCAGTTTTATTACTAGATTACATGTTATCAATGAGACTGTTTCAATATTAGTTCATGACCGTTATTGCAATAGATTGGGTTAATGGATTGTGAATCTGCGACTGTATTATTTGTATTATAAACCATTATTATATTTAATAGTGTAGCATATTTTAGCATACTGTTCTGCGTCTATTTATCATAATTTATGGTAATTCTGATGTAGATGGTACAAATACATACTATAATGAAAAAAATATATACATTGCTACTAATTCAGTGTTAGAAAAAATCTAACTTATCCTGATAGCATTAAATATAATGTATATCTATTGTATATAATCAAAGCCGATTAAAACTTATGAAATAAATACATTTTGAAATATTTTGTACATGATAATTTAAAAGAAGTTAATATTGTAGTTTTATAGTCGGAATAATAAACTATTGTAATAGAAACTTTAAAATGAAACACTTAGTAATATTTAAAATAAATATAAAAAGTATTTAACCATAATCATTCAATTTTCAGAATTTCACATTATAAACGCAGTTTTTATAAGATAATTGCTATTTAATAATTTAATTTTATAAAAATGTAGGTTATATCTAGATCTATAATTTTCTCAAGAACACGAATAACGTCCTTATTTTTGGTATACAGTAAAATACAGTACGTATCTTTGGATATACGTATATTTATAAAATGAAATTTATAACTTAGTTGTACTCATTAGTGCGTTAACTCTCCAATTTATTTAACAACACTAATTCTTACACTAAACTGTATTTAGATGACATTTATATATATTTAATTTTTGTTTTATTACTCTGATACTTTTGTAGGAAAAATTGAATAAAACTGGCTTAGATAATTAACATTCTAGGGGAAAACAGTGTTATTATAAATAGTAAAATCGTATTGAATAGTTTTGTTGTTGAAGCCCTAGCAAGTAAGCCATTGTTTAATTAATTTATCTCATATCTTATTATTGAATGGGTTCAAAGTATGTACTATATCATGTGACGATTATTCCTTTTATGCTTAACTATTAATTATAACGAATACACACGTTAATATAAGAGATTAAACTAAACTGAATATTTAAAATAAATACAAAAACGTTTTATATATATATATAATTTAAAGTTTAAGGTACGACTGATTATGCATTGGTTAGAGTAAAATAACAAGTATAAGTTTTTGAATGTGCTAAACTTATTTTAAAAACTATTTTCAGAAAATATTCTAAGATAAAAAAAAAAGTATTAATAAATTAAAAAAATATTATTTCAACGTGGGAGCTGTTATCATGGCGAATAGGCAATTATAGCAAGTTTATTGTAATTTATTTGTCATTGAATATATTTAATGCTAATTGAAGTACATTAGAACCCGCATTCAAAGTTGACAAACAAAGATACAAGAAGAGATAAGCATGACAGACGAGGTAGCTAGATCCCACAGTAAATTACGTATGTATTTGTGTAGATTAAAAAAAATTGAAAGTAAAACACGGAGCATATCGAGTTTAATCGTTTTAATTTTTATAATTGAGACATTATTTATATTTACCCTTTTAAAATGTGAGACTACTAAAATATAGCTTTAATTGTGAAAAAACGGAGAAGAAGGAGACTAGATAACACCACATATATCTTTAAAAAATGATTAATATAATCTGTTTATATTTTTCGTCTATCAGATTATTGGATAGCAATTAAATTAAACGTTCGGCTGAATTAAATTATAATAATTTGAATAATTTGTATAATGTATATGTAAACAAGGAAGTTCTTAATTATAAATAAAATATTCGTGTATAAATAATCTGACTACTTTTATATTTATAAATGGTATTATTCATAGAATATATAAATAGATAGTTTAACTCGAATTTTTGTATCACTACCTTATTTTGAGTTTTAAGTATTATTCTTGTTGTATGCAATAAATAATCATTAAAATAATAATCAATAATCATTATTAATCATTATTAATAATAATTAATAATCATTAATTAATATAATAATCATTAATTAATACAATAATCAATAATTAATATAATAATCATTAATTCATATAATAATCATTAAAATAGTAGATTAAGCTGTTATAAAGCGCGAAACGGAAATCTTCGGCGATGTTAAATTTAGTTACATATTTGTTATGGTAAATATTAAAAAAATGTAACCTGTCTCTAAATAAACCACGATAGTGTGTAAATATACGAACCAGACAGACTGAGATATGAATACCCTATGTCTTAGAAAAAAGAAAGATTAAAAAAAAATGTTATCCAAGGCAGAACCAGTGGAACTTTATACAATAGATAATAGAATAAAAAAACGATTTACTTTAATGTATTTAATTAGATATAACGTAATTTTATCAGATTTAATATAATTATCTCTATTTTCAGTTAATCTATTCAATACTTATATCAAGATAATTAAATATTATATCTAATCTTGTAACCACGGGGATTCGTATCTGTCAACATTTGTCTATATTTGATACTATACCCTTTTTCATTACAAGAAAATTTAGGAAAATTCCAGAGAAAAAATCACAATAATTCAGTTTTAATATACGACAAAAAAATTCCTAATAACTTTTTCTTTCCTCAGAAAGGATGTCTAATTTAAAAGACTTTTTGTGTTTAAAAAATGCATTAAATGAATTTATGAAATAAGTAGCATTAATTATAAGATGTACCCTTTTTGGGAAAAGAACAACTAATTAGACTAGTGAATGTTGCCTCTTAATAATTTGTAAAATATTTCTTTTTACTTAAAGGTTAGTGCAAAATTAGTATAAATATATATTTTTAAAATGTCTTTATAGTGTCTATTATTGGTAAATGAAATTTGTTTTGTATTATCTGTTGAAATAGTTTAACTCTACATAATATGTACATATGAGAAGAGTCGATTTATTCAGTTATTATATCTTTATATATATTTAAACTCTTTTTAACCAACTGTTTATTGCGCATGTTACTATATAGTTTATTTAAAAAAAAAATTAAAAGTCATCATTGCGTCTAAATAATTTGTCAGAGTTTATATTTATATAAGATTTGACTTATTCCAGATAACTTGTCAAAATTGTGGATATTTGATTATTACTCCAATTAAAAAAAACCTTACAATTTTTTTAACTTCAAGACTTTCATGACGTCAAGGAGGTTATCTTGAAATATTTTTGATTTAAATGATTTATGAGCACTAATAAAAACTTTATGATGTGCCCGTCAGAAGCACATATTACATTTAAATTAAAATTTTTCCTAATGAAAGTTTGAAGGAGGTGTTTTAAGATGTGTTTAATATTTTGCTGCTTTAGCAAGTTTTAAATGCATTTAATAAACACATGTTAAACATATAAAAATACAGATATAGTTATGAATATATATATATATTGTGGGTCATATTATTATCACATAGGTTGGCTCAAAAGCTTTGTGTGAAGCTTCAGGGGTTTACTTTCAAATGGAAGTTTCAAATTTTACTTTCAAAATAATGGAAGTTTTTCATTAATTGAAAGCAAGATGTATGTTTAGCGAACATATGGAAACAATTTTTATTGTTTGAAATACATTTCGTGTCACATCACAAATCAAATTACCAAAGTCAAAGTCTTTTGAAGTACTTGAGAAAAGCCTAAAGGCACCATAAAGTTCTTGTGTATACAATGTTTCGAATGTTGCCCTTTTAGTATTTTTTTATGAAAGACAGTTTTAAAACCTGCCTACTGGACTGGTATCAATTAAATTATTGGTGACATATTTCCCAGATAAGATGACAATTTTGTATATAATATATACTCCGTATACGCAATTACACAAATCCAAATGTATACAAAACTAAATAATACGAAAGTGTATACTCAATTATATTTAAAATGTAATCTGTTGACATTATAGAAATTAGTACAGAATTTTGAGACGATAAAGATGTAAAAACATTTGAGGATGTCCTCAGATGAGGTAAAATTGAATAAGATTATGGTGTATAGCGATATTCGATTTGATAATTTTCTATAGATACATAATAAATGTGTAAATGACTTAAGTGTGGTTAGAACAAAGGACGCTGCCTGGTAATCCTATATAGTCCAAAACTCTACCAACTGCCATATCACAGGCTAATAATTTATATACACCATTTGTAGATTTTCAGAATTAGATAAATATAAGTGTTATCAACACACACCTCTCCTTATTATTATACATTATCTAAAAAACAGATTTTTTAGAAATGAAATCTCATAACAAATTACACCTTTACATTCAAATGTGGGCAACAATTAAGTTTCAGAATCAAAGTTTAAACATATTTGAGTTAAGTAAACGTTATTTATCTTGTTAAATAAATACAAGTAATTGTCATATGTTAGAAATTGAGGGAAAAACCACAATAGAAGTCAAAAGTTTTATTTGAATTAACAAAAAGCCAAACTTTCACCTTTCAAGTTGAAGTCTTATGGCGGACCAGAGGGTTCAGCGTGGAAATCTCTAAGATTTCCTATTTAAACGAGATATACCTTGCAGACCTCGACGTCTGCAAGGTTTACCTGGCAAATCTCTAAGAATTACAATTTAAACGAGGTATACCT
>JAUZND010001254.1:0-13598 GCA_034780555.1 Coelogynopora nodosa | reverse complement strand
CCTTTATAAAAAACTATATCTAAAAAAGGAACACTATTAAAATTAGAAAATGATTTAACTTTAATACTAGGGTTAATACTATTTAAATGGGAAACAAAAGATTTAAAAGAATCGGCGCCAAAACTCCATAATTATAATAATAATATTAAAATAATAATAATCCATAATAAGAGTGTCGTTGTAATTGTAATATTGACAAGTCCTATTGCTCTTGTTTATAGGTTTAATTTACGTTTTGTATAACTACTTAATTTTGTATTATTATCTTTTTCGATTATTTTATGTTTTATAATCTGTCAGACAAATAGCAGGTTATGTGTGTGACAAATGATAGGGTAAATTCTTTTTAAAAAGTGTATCGTAACTCAAAAATGATCATGTTGTATTTACAATTTTGTCATAGTTTGTTATAGTTTGAGTTTATATGCATTTACTTTACATTGAACAGGCATTATAATACAATGTAACATATACTTTAATACTAAAACATGTAAAAAACATGTTTGTTTAAATTATTTCTGTATAGTTTAAGTATTCGTAATTAGAATTGAAAATATTAAAATAAGCAAAACCATAAGAAAAAATTACCTCACTCTAAATATTCAACAATTAAACAATAACGACAAAATGTACTAATTCAATGTAGGTATTTTGAAGGAAAAAAACTTAAAGTAAATGAAAAGTAAAAACTAAAGGAACATTTACGATATGGGTCTTCATATTCTTTTTAAATTTACTAAACGAAATATGATGTGTGGGAATATGAACAATATGGTGTGCGTATACTTATTAACTCTTAATAGTCGCGAAAAACAATATTCATGATAATGCATATGTATATAAATCTCATAAATAAATAAATGATGAACGTACGCATATTTGTTGTAATTAAGGCTGTAATTAATTGTTAGTCCAACATATTGACAATTATAGTTGGAATTGAAATTATTGTTATATAATTTGCTTTTTATATTATGCATATATCAAATATTTAATTTTAAGGAAAATTAAATAAATCACGTTAGTGTAATTGTAATTATCTAATATACAATGTAGCAGTTAATATTTGCAATATATTTTCATATTGTTGTATTATTTATAAAAATATTAATTGTTATTTTTAAACTATAAACGTGACCTTTTTTATATTCCTTAACAAATTAAAGTAGTATAGAAGGTATACACCTGCGTCACCCCCCCGTTACCACTCCGAAACCGAAACTCCTTCCCCAGAAACCAAAATTACCCCCACACAAATGTAAAATGATTTAGAATTTTCGCGCCAAAAATTGTCACATTGTCCACCAATTAGAATCGAGTATTTGTTTTTGGTTACTATTGCTTCCTATTTGCAGATTTAAACAAGGTCATTGTCGTTTCCGATTAATTCCCGGTCACAAAGTTCGATTTTGCTAATTATAAATTGATCACAGGTACCCTGCTGGCAGTAATCGATCATTCAAGTACAATTATTGATTTTTCCCAATACGATGCATTGTGGCCATTTAATGTCAGATCTTTTCAATGGGGATTCTGACTAAGCCAATGTAGCTGAATTTGATTTTACTACTTACGAATTGATCACAGATACCCTAATAGTAGTAACATATAAATCAACTACAAGTCAAGTATTGAGTTTCGGAGGGGAAGGGGTGACGGAGGGGTCTACCTTCTATGCTCCTAATTAAACTAGTCGAAATAATAACATTTCTTTCTGGTTCTTCTTTTATGTTTATATTTTGGATGTTTTTTGTGGTGGTGTTGCATAATTGAAGAAAATGTGTTCATTTACTATAGAACTGCGTATTAGTCTACATTTCCCTACACATTTCAATTTCTATCGCATTTAGGTTGAATTCAAGTTTTTAGATTATACTTGTTTTAGAGATAAGAAAATAATTTTGTGATATTTACCTTTTCGTTGTTGTCTCCAAAATTGAGTGTGCGCAGACTTTTCAGTAGAATGACAAATATGATATACTTTAATATTGCTTTGCAGAATTTCTATGGATTTTTATTTAATGTACTTCTTTACCAACAAAACACTTCGTTTTCTACAATCAAAATATTTTATAAAAAACTTTGTTTTCTGTTTGCGATATTATAATGTTGTGTTAATATATTGTGTGAAATCCATACTAAATGTCAATATAGTCATGCTATATGATAGCGATATGTGTTTAATGCGTTTGCTTAAAATATGCAGAATATATGTTTTTGTCTCCAATTCTTCACTCTAGCTAGCGAAATTTAAAATTACCAACTACACAAACAGACATTTTTATAGAACTTCAATTAAAAACATTACTATTTTTTGACAAATTCATGCTCTCCAAATATTTTATTTTGTAATACAATTGTTTCATAGGTGTAATATATTTTCTTATCAAACACAAGCATATGAGAACATGGATATCGTCCATTTTGGCAGCAATCTCGGACACAGGCTAAACCCACACGTTGTGAAATATTTATCTCGTACACCGGTTAGTGAATTTGTGTTCAGTTTTTATAATGTTATTCTATCACATACTGTTTCTTGTACAAATAATGTGTAACTTAAAAGTCCCGCCAAATCAGACTTCATTAAAACTCCAGTTGGCTATTTTCTAAATTATAAATATACCGTAAATATTATATATTATTATATACCGTATATAATATAAATGTAACCCCTTCAGCAGCAGTGCCTGGAAATGTGTCTCATAATGTGACAAAATACTAAAAAGTGATAATGCAATTTCTAAGTATGTTTCAATGTTATAATTATTACCGACATTTTCAAAGTTTCCGAGTTTGTTTATATAGTTTGAAGAGATGTACGCTATTAGAGTCATAACATTATTTCATTTTCTAACATAGTGCACTTCTATAACAGCCATATACAGTCAGTTCTTCATCCGATAAATGCACTATAGTCAGTGCCTATACATGCTACGACGCATCTTATATTTTCATATAGCAAAATTTAATATTAGGTTATCCAGTAGTAAATGTGTTTTAAGGTTAATAGTTGGCTGGCTGTTATTCTATTATGTAAAAAGTGCCCAGTACTGCGATTTCTACAGTACTGCAAAGAAATATATTAATATGGATGTTTTAGATTATCTCGTAATTGTTAAAAATAATATATGAATTTAAAAATAATTCCAGAATATTTTCCGAGGTATAAAATCTAAGAGGTTATAGGAGTTTGAATATTGATGCTATTAAAATGAATTGGGGATATCGTATAAATACATACAATAAATAAGCACTAAACGCAGAGTCTGTACAAATAGCAGAGGGACAGCGCACTACCGGTTTCGAGGTATTCATCTCTCATCGGGTACCCTAGTCTTAAGCTTTACTTTTGCATTAACGAAGAGTTCAGTGCGATATCGAAATTAGTGACAACGAAGATTACAAAACGATATGGAGAAATGTTAAATTCGCTTAAAAATTGCCTTTATATAGTACTTATAGTAGTAGTATACATATAGAGTACATACAATATAATGTAAATTTTATAATATACTTATAATGAACATAGCATGTATACACATAGCCTATATACAATATAATAGATGTCTGTATCTCATATATCTCATATATGTATTAAGGATTGTTACCTCCGATGAATTCTTAATTATTGCAGTTGCACTCTACACACTTGACATAGTGAGAATTATTGTTGAAATAAATCCAATCGATCATTATATGCCTTTAGCGCACATATTATAGATGTTAGAATAATCACTTATTATCGGTTACAACCAATAATTTACTTGTGATCAATTTCTAACTTACATAATCAAACGTGATTTTGAATTAGTCCGAAATATCCTTGACCTTGTTGAAATCCCCGTATTAGTAGTCATTACGATGTAAAACAAATATTTGATTCAATGAAACCGAAAGGGGGGGGGGGGAGGTTGGGTTGCCCACGCACGCCATTCTCGACCAATTAGAAGGTTCCATACTTCTGCTGTTATATATTACAAATTAGTACTGAGAAAAAACTGAGTTTCATGGACATATAAATCATTAGTGTTTGACTAATATCTGTTGAACAGCACATCCTAATAATACAATTTTGTTGTCTAGTCTCACAAAAATTCTCATGGCGATTTCAACGGAGTACATATTTTGGTATTTCGCATACTGGTATAAATGCATACTTATTCTTAGTGGTATCTGAAACTACACAGTTTACATATTTATTATTTTATGCATGATATCAGCATCCTAAGT
Organism: Coelogynopora nodosa; assembly: GCA_034780555.1. Taxonomy (NCBI): domain Eukaryota; kingdom Metazoa; phylum Platyhelminthes; order Proseriata; family Coelogynoporidae; genus Coelogynopora; species Coelogynopora nodosa. Next base: position 9,365 of record JAUZND010001254.1, on the reverse strand, counting down.
ATATTATCTATGCTGAATTCAATAGACGTCATGCAAATTATACAATTCGTCATGGAGATAAATGTACAAAAATAGAGATAAGATATTTATAATCGTTTGCTATGTGTAAAATATGTACGCAAATGTAAATTGCTATTTCATCTAAATATGTATAATATGTTTCTGATAAAGGTTTCTCACAAGTTTTAATGGGGTGGATTTTTTTAATAAAAATTGTTATGATATTTTGCAAAGCAATATTTATTTTTATGTTCACATCCATTATTTACATTACAAAATGAATTATTCAATATTAATAGATAAATGACAATATACCTTTGTATGGGTATATCTAAGTGCATACGATTACCTTATGAGATGTTTTCATAGTGTAAAGTGTTCTTTTGTGTAAACTTAACAGTAAACATCAGTTGCTTTGAATATGTAATACACATGACAAGTGATTGTAATTATTTATACTTTATTTAATACTCCATTTAAAATGTGGTATTATTTAAACTATACAAATGTCTTGATAAAAATGTAACTTATTAAATTAATTAACTTATTACTTAAGTCAATTGATTACATTTTTTTAAATTATTCAGATATTTTTCAAAAGGTTGTCGGAAGTGTAGCCTTTATAAAAAACGCTTTCCTAGTAAAAAAAAAAGTGCCACTTGAGTTATAAATAATATAATCATGTACATGTGCTTTTTTTTGTAAACTGTTTTTTTAGTAATAAATTACTAATTGGTTTCAATATGTGAACTGTAAATAGTATAATATTTTTTGTTTCGTTACAAAGTTAGGGCAGTATCTGTAACATGTGAAAAATCAATTTTAATGATTTTTTCAACCAACTCTTACGCGCTAGATTTTGGAAGTTTCTGGACATAAAGTTTGATGGTCCGGTATTCACCGGTAATCACAAAGTATTGAAGTGAGAAAGAAAGTGAACACTATTTTGACTATGAGTGTACCATCGACATGTATAAATCTATAAATAATTGATATGCATATTTTTATTGATTTTTATGCACAGGACCCATTAGAATATTTTTCATCTCAGCATTTCAATTACTATAATTTGACATGAGTTTTTTTGGCCAAAGCAAGAAAACATATCCCCAAACATTAATAAATGTAAGGCAATAATTATTTGATGGTCACTTGACAACGCGACATACTATATTTGGCCTTGATTAATTATAAAAAAACAACGCTTTATTTTACTAATAAGTTAGTACTTTCCCAAATATATATATATATACATGTTTAAAGTTGTGATGAATTATGAGAAGTACACGAGAATACATATTTTAAGTGTGCTTAAACAGTATGTGATGTGTTTAAGGCACGTTTCCTTTTGTGATCAACGAGAATCGAAATTTGCTTTTACAACATCCGTGAAAATAAAGGCACAAAGTTGTCAAGCGAAATCGACATATATATTCGTATTTTTTGCATATCTTTGTAACTCAATTCAATTGTATATCAATTCGTATTGTGTGACTATAAATGTATTATCTAAAATGCTTATTAATTGATATTTGCATGCATGCTTTATAATATATGTTGAGTTAAAATATACACTGATGCCATCACTTTATGTTTAAACACATTGAAACATATGTTTAATGAACATCTTTGTTATTATTATTTTTTTAAATGCATTTATATATAAGAAATTACGTAATTACATGCATTGTAAAAAAACGCTCAACCTTTTTTTGTACAATAGACAATGACTTTTTTTCGAAAACCTTCTAATATATATGTTTCACATATTTGTTAATTTTAGTGTATACTACTTAAAATAAATTAAATACCTTCAATCTATTTCTGTTCATTTTGAATTTTTAGATTGCATATTTATTAGATATAATCTATGTGTAATCTATAGTTATGTTATAATGCCTTTATTGTCTGATGAATTCTCGTTTTCACGTTTTTCAATCATCCGTCTTGTTGACAGTCTGGACAACAACACAGCCTAACATTTACTTTTTTATTTGATTAAATCATGTTTCTCCGGCATCAACGAAGCAGATTACGAACCTCCTTAATGTTGTACTATCAACTACATTATCTAGAAAGACAAAATATCCCGTATCTTAAACCAACCGAATATGATATTATGATTAATATAAGTAAAATATTTACACAATTTAAATGAAATGTGAAAACAAAGTATTTGTAACATATAAGCTATATAAATACAAGCTTAATATTACACTGTTATTTTTCTGAAATAAGTGATGTATTTTGAATTGTTCTGTATAACCTGCATGGGGTATATCTATTCAATATATTTATGAATTATTTTACTAGCATACAAAGTATACTATAGGATATACTTAAATATATTAAATTACCACAAATTATGTTTTCATATCAAGAAAGTGTTAGGTTGATATGAATGTTCAGTTTCTGGACATACAATGTACACCATCTTGCAATGAGTTAATCCAAGTATAATCTTTGTTTCCATGTTCGTAATGATGTAATGGGACTGTTGAATTGCATAATATTACATTATGGGGGATTGGCGGTATTCGTTTTCGGCTCGAAAGTCGCGTTCATGATTCATACTTTATTTGCAATATAAGGCAAAACGGTTTCTACTTTGATAGTAAACAGTCGAGTTTGAAAATCTTCTGAAAGCTCAATGGAATCTCAAATAGGTTTGATACTCTTAGTACTAAACCTGCCCAGCAGTTTTTTTCAATAAAGGGAAATTCCAATTTGAACCCCCCTCTTCTCTCGCTTTTTCTCCTTTACCGTCTTCCTTATTTTCTCTTTTTCCACTACATCCCTTTCTTTTTGCTCTTTTCTATGCCCTTTCCCCTTATTTTTAAATCCTTTTCCTGCCTTTCCCTTTTCATTTCGCTATTATTCCTGCCTTTCCACTTTCATTTTTCTTTTATTCCTACCCTTCCTTTCTTTTCTCATCCATCATATTTTTATCGTAGTACCACATGGAAAATTCTACTTGCATACATATTTGATTTAATATTTAGTACAACTTAATATCATTTAACCAAACATTTAATCATAGACATTGATGAAGCGTTTATGATGTAGATTTAAAAAACACGAAAAATAAATTGTTATTAAACATATTATTCATTTATATCTGACAAACCTTTTAAAATAACAAAACACGTGTGCTAAATTTGTTTCGCGCCTTTCATCATTATTTTTCTCATTTACGTTCGCAGTTTTTGTTAACAATATTAAATGTCAATATTCCTGTACAGATATCACTGCAATATTTCATGTTTTTTTATTTTTTGAATCCAGTATACAAAATATAATAGAAATCACAAATATGTTTTATGAATTGTTTTTCTTGATCATAATAATGATGCTTTTCAATTGTTTTCCTTGATCATAACAAAAGATGTTTTATTAATTGTTTTCCTTGATTATAACAAAGATGTTTTATTAATTGTTTTCCTTGATCATAACAAAGATCATTTATTGGTGATATTCGTATATTAATTTGGAACTCATCATACCAACAATATTTAGACACTGTATAAAGGTTTCATTACTTATTGTAGTCGGAATGTATATACTCACTATATTAATATGTACATGGTGGCAATGTAGGCACTATATATCTCATCATTTGGATGTTATGTATCTATATTAGTGCGTTATGGCATCCAGCAGGCGTAATTTTATAAATGGATTCCCTTTTTTTTCTCACCAACATAGGCGTCAGTCCTAATTAAGATCGTGGTAAACGACGACGACATTTCGAGTCAAGAACACATCGACACCTTTGATGACTCCATTAAAGTGGAGGTCTTTCCAATTTCAGCAGTCGACACAATGCAGCCTAAACTGTCCGTTGTTACAGGCATTTATACACGGTGAGTTTGTTTAGTTGACAAAATAATATCGATTTCAACCGGCTTTAACTGCATAAATGTATAATCCGGTGAATTATTTGTGTTAGCATGAATATAAATTTAAAGTAAAGGCTCCACAACACGAAATTAATTATTACGCATGAATTTTCGGTTTTATAAAGCAAACCTTCTACCGAGGCAACACAACAAAAGTGAAACAAATAAACAGATTGCCGAAATTAAACCTACTAACAACTGCATGCATACAAAAGATCGATAACATTGTAAAACACATTACAATTCAGTGGACCCGGGTTTAAAGGGTTAAACAGTATTAAAATGAATACGTAACCGGAAAGGTTAGTGTACACTCGATTGAAAAATATATTTTTTTAAATAGAAGGTACTGTAGAGTCACAATGTTTGTTCATGCTTTGTAGGTTAGTGTAGGTTACTCTAAACATAATCGATGTTGCCAGTTGGATTCTACTGCAAGAATCGAAGTATCATCAACGTTTATTCTTAGAATATTATAAATTACATGATCTGCTAATGCTGACTTTTCAGGTTGAAGAAGACGTATAGAAGCTTTCTGTTGTTTTAAACGAGCGTCTAAAGAGGCTAATAATGTCTTCGGGGTTTTAGGCGAGAAAGTAGCTGTCCTATATTTTTCTAGGATGTTTTAGCCCAACTTTAGTCTTTGAAAACGTGTAAGCGCACGTTTTACTCTTTCTGAGACACCTTGAATAAAGGAGAGACCCGCAAAACCTTTTCAGTCTGCATTGTTATCAGACTTTTGAGTTGTTTTTCATGATACCGAATTAATGATGCAGTGTAACCTTTGTACCGTAGGACAATTTTGACTAGTTGTGTCTCCTTCTTTCTGTCTTCCTCTTCTGAAGGAATAGTAAGAGTACCATATTTTAAAGACCTGGTAACTAAAAAATGTTGGCACAGAGAGTGTGGATAAATGAATATAAATGAATTCACGCCAGCACAAAATATGCATAGGATTATATCAGAATGTGAAATCTCAGCAGTTGGCAGCAAATGTATGAAGACTTTGTCAAGAATTGGAAGATTTAAATGTCATTTACGGTTTAGTTATATCTGTAAAACGGGAAGAATTTTTCCGTCCAGTGTACGCTTGACATCTAAAGACATCTTCAGGAAAGAAACTGGCTAATACTCAAAGGTATCAATGGATATTATATCGAATCGATAACTGTCATCCTGTATTAAACGACCTTCATGATGTTTTAGAGGAACTTAAATACAAGGTTAAAGATTCTCTGTCTTTGGAACATTATCAATTATACTGTACTCTTGCCAGCATAACCTCTCTGAACAGGAACATTTAGCTCTTAAATAATTAAAAAATGATGACACGTTGGAGATCCTTCCTGCAGATAAAGGTAACTGTAAACTATAAACTGAGCCGACTATAATGAAAAGGTAACACCTTGTTAAACGAGCCACAAACAAATGAAAAACACTGAAAAAGATTTAACTAAATCAACTGAGTGGAGAATAAATGAGATCCTCCAGGCCTTGTATCGTTCCAATAAATTCGATGACAAAACATACTTCAATCTGAGAGGTACTGATGCATTCATCGCGAGTTTGTACGGAGTACTCAAGATACACAAAGACACTATACCACTTCGACATATTGTCCTGTTTTGTACAGCACAGACTTACAACCTATCGCGCCACCTGGCAGACATTTTGAACCATTTAATTTGTAAGACGTCATCATTTTCAAAAAACTCTGCCGACTTTTGTGAATTTGTCAAATCAATTGCTGGACAACCTGGGGACATTTTAGTTTCTTTACTTTCTTTATGAAGAATAACTGTCCTATATGCAAGCAACAATGTTATAGTTAGAATTCCTGCACAATGGCTACCTGTACATAAGATACTGTTTAACTGACGAAAATTTATTTTGATTAAATATTTATTGTTAGTTTTGACTATACTACCACTTAACGCAGAATAATTTTTACTACTATAGCAATATTCCTCTAGAAATCGACTATCTACTAAACTGAAAAGATAATTGGAACTAATTGCATAACACAGTATGTTGAACAAGAAAACAAACTTAAATACATAGATTGTGACATACGAGGAATCAAATCAGTCAGAGGCGAAAAATCAATAATATCAATCCGGATATGATCGAGGACGATGCGAAATATTAAATATATTCGCTTCTAATTACGATTGACGAGGAAATATTGAAAAACCTACAGGAGAAATTGACCTTAAAATATTTGAAACACAAAGTACAAAACTTAATACATTAAACTATTTAATTATATAATAAATTATTTTAAAAAATTAACGAATTCAAGAATATGTCGAAACACTTTAAGAAGATATACTCCTTTTATTAGGTATAATTCACATCTACGCGAGAGTATCAACATGTTTGTATATTTTTGATACTTTGTATACAATTAATAACTCAACTTAGTGATGTTGGTTATGATGATTTTGACCAATTTAATGCTCAATTAATTTCATAATTTTATTCTCAAACTATTGTATATATACAATGAAGTATTTCTGTGTGACTTTCTTATGTATTTATATTGTATCCCCTCTACCGATATCTTTCACTTTAATAAAATAAAAATCGTTTTGCATTCATAAAGATGGTTCTGTATTTACTCGTAAATCTTTATTTATTTTTATATCATATAAATAGTATATCATCTTCATGTATAGTTAATGCAATACGTCAATGGACGAATAATACCTCCATTCACTACAATAGCCGTATAATTCCTTTTCTATTTAGTAAATTGATTGGTGAAAATGAGAGCCCACTATTACATATGTTTATTACTAATATCTTGTAACGTCAGACAAATTTAATGTTTTTCTTTATATACGTTCGATTTGTCAAATTTATTTACTTATACCGCAGTGATTTTTTTCCAATCGGAGCATTATTATATAATTGTTATAAACATTAATTATGTATTAGTCTATTCAGACTATATATTAACAATGACACAATTAACAATTGTAGTATAATTTACTATTTTTTGTTGTTTTCCTATATATCAGTATTTAACCTTTTTGTTTTTCTGACCTTATATTTTATTTCAGTACAAAACTGTATCTGAAAGTGTACGCAATATGTAATCGTGGATGGTACGGGGCGCGCTGCAATGTCTATTGTCGTGCAAATTTTAAGTATATTTGCAATAAGGCTACTGGGGAACGAGTCTGTCGTGAAGGTCTGTTACCAAAAGATATTAATCTTTAAAGAATACTAAACATTTATAATAATATATGTGATCTTTTAACATAGTCAACGTACATATTTCTAACCTTTTCTATTTCTGGCCTTTCCCTCATTATATTTAATATTACATATTGTTTACTTTAATAAAAACACCGAATAGAAACTTGTACGATAAAATATTTTCCACATTTGTTAGTAATCACTATTTATAGAAAATATACCAGTAAATGTTACAGTTTAATATTTGTGCATAAATGCATTCCACACTTAAACGTTTCTACTACTTTATGAAAATACAAAGTCTTTACTAATTTTATTCTGTAGGGGTATATTGTCAACATAGATAATATTTGCCGACAGTCAGTGTGTGCAAGAGATCATATTTGTTATTAAATAAAAGTCCACTGACACACACATAGACAAATGTATACGAATTGTGTAAAAAAATTGATTTTAAAAATAATTATTTTCCTAATACTAACCTTCAAAACATAAATATTGCAATAATAATAAAGTCAATCAAATTGTTCAAATATTAAATATTATACATATTTCCAAGAAACAATATAATTGATATTAATAGAATTATATAATATAATTAGAAATACTAGAATTATATAATATAATTAGAAATACTAGAATTATATAATATAATTAGAAATACTAAAAAAGGAGGGCAACAAAATTTAATAGAAATAATGGATTTATTATTGTAAGGAAATAAAGGAATAATTAAAGGTAAAGACTGCGATTTAGTCAAATAAAGGATTTGAAAGTAAAGAATAATCTTTAAAAAAAATTGAAGTGGGAACAAAAGATATTTTTAACTGAAAGGTCCGTTATTATTTGATGATTGAAATCCATAGACATGTTTTGAAGTGTAAAAAAACAGGGAATAGAGCCTATAATACACCCACGACTTGGTGCAATCATAAAAACAGAAACTGTTCCCAAAGAATTCTGTATTAGGTATTTTAAACATAATTATTGAATACTTGCCTCACTCGACTACATAATCACTAAACATCGGAAAAGCATATTATCATGTAAAAATGTTAAGTCATCAAGTAATCAGCTTCTTTCAATATTTAACCAACATGTTAAAAAAGGGGACAACTGTTAACTTATGGTCATGTACCCCACAACCAAATAATACATATTCCGCGCTACAACGAAGCTTAAAACAGTATTTGCCAATTACGCAATTTACACTTCCTTTGCAACCGACCATTATGATCAAATAACTTTACAGAATAAAGTTTTTCTCAATCCGCATTCTATAGTTATATGTTTAGAAATTAAATCTGACATAAAAGTATATATAGATCAATTAATTTTAGGACAGTTTGAAAAATAAAGCAGCACGTTATTCTTTATCATTTGAATATGTTCTGTTTAGATGCAATCTGTCTGACGACGATTACATCAACTACAAAAGCGTCCACGGCTGTAAGTCTTCTTACAATATGTATTGGTGTGCAAGTCTCTTTGTATATTAAATGATAAAGATAATACTAAATATATGATATCATTTGTATTACATACTCACAGGAAGGAGGTTTTAGTTGAAATGGCGTAGAGTGATTTTTCACGCACTTGGTACACTGAAGTAGTTGCGTATTTACACTATAATTGACCTCGCTATTATAAAACATAATATTAATATATGTTAAACATTTTATATTTATATTATTAATGTATGACATGTATAGTTTTAAATATTAAAGTGTTGATGCTTATTTTTCCGCGATAACAGCATGCCTCCTATACTTAGTATTTTTTAACCAAAAATAAATACATTTAACTTAGTTCTTCTATATGCCTTATGTTTTTTTAAATATTTCCTACAATTATATATTATTAAAAAAGTAAATGTTAGTCTATCATAAATCTCACATCGTATTTTATTTCCTCGACATATTCACTCTTTCATGATACATATTTGTAAAACCAATTAATGTTTTAATATGCCAACATTTCAGTTCTTGATGTCCTTGTTGAGAACTGGGACAAGTGTGGGTGAACTGGGACAAGTGTGGGTGAAGTGGGACAAGTGTTGGTGACTGGGACATGTGTGGGTGAAGTGGGACAAGTGTGGGTGAACTGGGACAAGTGTGGGTGAAGTGGGACAAGTGTGGGTGAACTGGGACATGTGTGGGTGAAGTGGGACACGTGTGGGTGAAGTGGGACAAGTGTGTGGTAACTGGGACAGGTGTGTGAGAAGTGGGACACGTCTGGTTGACGTGGGACACGTGTGGGTGA
>JAUZND010001253.1:0-13599 GCA_034780555.1 Coelogynopora nodosa | reverse complement strand
CTCTCGTAGGCCACATAATTCGATCAGAGGTGTATTGCGTTCAACCAATTCACAAGGTCTTGCTCTGGAATCCGACCAAACCTTACAGACGTGGCCGAGGGCGTCGCTTAACGTATGCTGAGAACATTATCATGGACTGTGGGTTAAATACACGAGGTTACACTGCTATATCTGCATTTCGTGAAATAAAACGCCTGGCTCATGCACATCAAATCTGACTCTTTACTCCTGTGATTATATATATATTTCTCATAGTTTACTATCTGTAAAGAGTACTTTACTATTATTTATTATTATTATTAAATTGTTATACTACTCACAGTATTACGCGTTAAATATACACATTTTAAAAATATATAATTAATTTAACATTAGCTGTTAAAATTAAATATCAACGATTTCAATTAATTAATGTCATTATATATTTTAATAACAAAAACTTGCTAAAATTGTATTATTAAATTATATTCATTTTGTAATGGAAATTGATAGATTTAATATTTTCTAAATTATTTAATGAATTTTTTTTTTTTGTTCAAGATTTCTATATAATAATATATATCTTATAAGTTTTATAACAATTTATGATTACTCATTTTCAATAAGAAAATAAGCTTTATTAAATCAGAGTAATACCAGCCATAAGTGTAGGAATTCAGATGAATACTAAAATAATTTACTTATGTAGGTATCAATGAAACCAAATAAGTTTGTTCAGTTTAACCCATTCAATATGTATTTTACATTTTATTTACGTTATAAATAGGCGTGGCATTACTTTAATTAATTCGGTTTTCTTCTTTTTTAAATGATGTAAAATTAATTGCCACACCCCGTTATAGAAGATTTATCAACCATTAATTAATTTTTTTAATTTTTAAATGTCTAACCTATTTTCCTCAGTTTAAAAATCTATTTCATCAGTTATAACGAGCTATCATAATATCATCAATTATGCATAAATAATTAACTCGTGAAAGGTGTGATCAATTACTGATTCAGTCATTCACCATATTATATCATACAGCCGTGTACATTATACATCTTCTCTCTTGCAGCATATTGACTCGGAACTGGACGGCTGCCGGCAAGATATCAACTCGATTCACGACACTCTCCAGGCAGTAAACGACTTTCTGTCCACCACCGAGCTGTTCAACCACGGATGCCTGCTGGACTCTCAGAAGAAACGCCAGACTCACTACTCGAAGGAGTTCAGGATCAATCAGAGGTGAGATTTTATCTGTATATGATTAACTCAGCTGTTAGCCAAGGTCTACACGACTATGTATAGCTCGAGGGTTTTGTACTGTAAGCTGTTGTTATGTTTGATGGATTTTTCTTTTCTTTTATGTTTTCCACAGTTCTTGATTTAAGTGTCAATTTTTCTTTTTTTTTAAACTACCATCTTTTATCCAACTTTAAATTGAACGCACTATGCAAACTTATTTTTATGCAAGACATTTTCGTAATTCCTCTGATCATCAGACTCGGTTACTTTCATGTTATTTCCTCTCCCTTAATCGTAATCTTTTAAATCTGCATGTTTATATCAATTCTAAGAATTTTCATTTGTCTATTTTTTTCATCACCACTGGTTGACTCTCTGCGTGGTAAACATGACCATCAAAATATAGTTGAGCGTGAAGCTCATTCCTCAAACGCAGAAGATATGTTAATCATGCCTTTTTTTCTCTAATCTCACAAGTGAATTTGTTAAAAGGTACTGTTGTCGAGGTAAATTCAATACTCGCCGAATGGTATCCGATTGCCAGACTTGATGTATTGGTCCGTGCTCGCCGTATCTCAGTCTATCCAACTATAGCTTCCTCTAATCTAACCCGAATGCGCTCACGTTGACATTACGTTAAATACGTTGAAGTTATTCTCAAAACTTGTCTTTCTACCTTGAATTTTACGTTGGCCTATCAATCTCGGCGGACTTTTCCGCTTATTTTTTTCTTGTTCAGCATTTAGCCTGGTTTCTGTCTTGCCTATATCTGTGATTTAACGAATTAAGTTATATTTATGCGGCCATAAACTTCGGTAGCATCTCCTATCCTGGCTCGGTTGGTTGGATTAGTTCACAGCTGGTATGGGACCGACTAGGTAATCTGTCAATATTATTACTGGAGAGGTTATCTTGCTATATATAATAAGTAACTATACTAGCATTCTGGTTCCCATAGCGTATAGGAGTATATTACTGTATAATACTCCGTAATTTCTACAATTTTTGATATAATCAATTGAAGTGGAGTTGTAACAATTATTTGGAATTCGGTCTGTATATAGTGAGTGAAAGTATGCCGATGGTTTTTGTGGCACAACGGCTCAATGATACAAAAAGGTAAAGTGTTTCAGATTGTTTTTCTATAATAGTTGTGTGTGTTTTTAAAATTAAAAGTATTTTTTTATCGTTTATATTTAATCACAGACAATCTATGCCTCGCAACATGAAATGTTTTCGCTTTGATAATGAACTATTGAGCAAAAATATATAAAATTAAGTATATTTCAATATATGCCTGCTTTGATATATTCGTATTTATATTTGTGTTTATATATTTATAATACGTTTCTTAATTTATATAGATTGGATAAATATTTATTCTTATTATTCTTCAAATTTATAAGTTAAAAAATAAATGTCCCATTAATAAGACAGTTTTTTTCAATTATAAGATTTTAAAATCAAATATCAGATGAATACAATAAAATTGGCTGAATTACTCCAGCATATATATTTTTTAAATGTATATTTCTTTTTATTTAATTTCATATGTAATTTATTCTATTTAATTATTTTTACCTTCTGTCATGTTTGTCGTATATTACTTGCAAATTTGGTTAAAAGTACACTCCTGTCAAATATTGAGAAATAGTTTTGCGTCAACTAGCAGTTACTATTTTTCGTCAATTAACAGTTACTATTTTGCGTCAACTAGCAGTTACTATTTTGCGTCAACTAGCAGTTACTATTTTGCGTCAATTAACAGTTACTATTTTGTTTCAACTAGTAGTTACTATTTTGACCTCAACGAACAGTTACTATTTTGCGTACTATAAACATATGTTAAGGAGTATAAAAATGGAAGATAATTATAATATTATTGTACTCACCAATGTCCTTACAGGAATATCAGTCGGTATACATTCTATATATCAGTCGAAAAAATTACAGTTCGATTTATGTTGATTTGATGCTATCATACAGTACTACTTATACTAATATTGTATATACCTAAAATAAAGCTTTATTTTCACTTAATAAAATATCAACGTATAATTTTTTTGAATATATTATTTTTTTGATTTGGCCGAATGGTTTGTAGGACGTTTTATATGATAATAAAAATTCTATAAAATAAAAGAATAAAATAATTAATTACTCTCTGTATAATTAATCGCTATAGAAAGATTATAATATATAAACTTATACTTTATTCAAATAAGGGTAAAGTAAACAAGACGTTCCGAATATAATTCAGCTTTAGTTGACAAATAATAAATATGGATACAAATCTTTAAAATGTATAATTCGTATTCAGTTGAAAAATAAAAAATCCTATGATAAAAATCTTTAATAATTGTATTTGTCAATTGAGGCAGAGTTATTATATTCGAAATGTCTTGTTTACTTTACCGTTATTTAAGAATAACTTTTTTATTGTATCTGTATATAGCGACTCATTTTACATAGAGTGGTTTATAATATTTATTCATTCTTATGTTTTATTGCATTTTTATTAATCAATTTTATTTTCATCTTTTGTAAATAAGTATATTTTTAGAGGGAACAATTCTACAGATAACCTACAAAAAGTTTTATCATCGGAATATTATTATTTCCATGATTAAATTCTAATAAAGGAATGTTTGGACATTTGTGTGTCATACGAATGACTTATTATACCCGAGTTTCTTCCTGAGTGATATAGCTTAACTGTCCACATTGTTATGAAATTAATTTATATCTTTCTCATTTTTATATTAGAATAGGTACAAATTGATTTATCTTTATCAGTTCGTCTCAATTATAATTTTATTTGCTTCTTATATGTTATTGTGTTGTAACTGTTCTATAGAATTAATCTAGACCTGTGTCACAAATGCTAACTTCAAATGCATAGTATGTTAAATGTTACATAATATTACATATTTATACTTTTATTTGACATAATTTAATGAAATACAACTTTTTATGAATAAATGAATTTCAAGTTTGATATAATTTTTCAATCTACTTTTATTAAAGTTTTCTTAATATGACTTACACATGTAATGTATATCCATTCCACGATTGTGATCAATGTTTAATGTTAGATGTCAACACTAAAATCAATAAATGAATATATAATTTTGTTTAAAACTGAAGGTAAGTATATCTATAATAATTAAATATAATGTATAATGATGATTACAATATATTTCAGTAAATATATATATATATATATTTTTTAAGCATTACTTGTTCTAATATTACCATGATATGGTTGGTCCGCAGTGTTTTGGTAGCTTACAAAGTATGCTATAGACTAAGTGAAGCCATTTAGTATTTTTTAAAGTAATTTTAGTAGTTTTTAATCTTTATTCATAATAATTTATCAGTTGTTTTAATATCGTTCATTTTCTTTTTAGACTTAATTGTGTGTTGATAATTAATGTCGAAAATAATGTTGAATTTTTTTAGATATATGTAGTTACATATGATTTTTCGACTTCATAATTTAAATTGTATAACTAGATATTATATTTTGACTTTATGCTATGCATACTATGTAGAAATTATAATTTAAAGATGAATTAGAGCGTTGAACTATAATTGTATCCATATACATTTTATAGGAAGGTGAAGAAGAAATCGTACAAGTTATATTCGCTTAATTGAAAATGTCTAGTCATGTATAGAGTCATACTTTTTTAAATTTGATCATAAAATAAGTACAGTTTATTTGGCATTTCACATGATCGAAAGTATATTCGTGCTTGACTGCATTATAATTACCTTCCTTACATGTAATATTGACGCCAGATTGGTACGGCGATATCTTCTTGGAAACAAGTTTATCAATGTCGACTTGACGGTTTTATACGAGCAACATATTGATCGCTGGTTTAAAGGCGAACTTGTGCGTCTTGTTTCGCCTTATATATACTTGTGCTGTGCAAGTGTCTTGAAGACATTAATACGACTTGAACTTCGTATATAATATAGTACACACTTCTTCAGTTTCCGCGTACTGCATTATTTTGTCTTCACCAGCAAGTCTTCACTGAGAAGAAGTATTAACTCTTCTAGAATTACAAACACACGTGTCTGCGTGTTAAATCTGGTTAATTCTGATATATATTTCGAAGGGAAATTCCTCCCTTTTCTTTTTTTCTCATTCTCTCCATCTTCGTCTGTACGAGGCCGCCTGAACGTCAACCGTACACACATATTATTCCCCGAGTGGAGGGGAAACCCAACTGCTTTTGTCGCTATAACGGGAATTGATTTTACCGGGATATCAGAGGGGCGCAAAACGCGCGTGTGCCATAGGCGGAGATCCTGTTAGTTGGGCGAATGAGTTGCTTGCTTGGTTAGTTAGCAAGTTAGTTACATAGATGTAACTAATAAGTGAGTAAGGCTGATAGGGCATGCCTCCCCTTTTTAAAAAAAAAAATTCCTTTCTTCCTGGAGGCTCAATATGAAAACATTTTACGTGTTAATTTAGGAAACATACAATTATTACTTGTCTGGCATAAATTGACAAGTTCATGCATAAACCACGTGACTAACTGTGATATATTGTGTTTTACTAGTTAGAATATATACTATTCAGACCAAGTTTTGTGCTTTCTAAGTTTTTTTTATTCTCACCGGACCAGCCTCGATTATGAGATAATCACAATGCATTCCATTTTCGCTTCTGCCAATTATAAATCATAATGGCTGGTGTTGGTGGTTATTTGGTGCTTATCTTACTAGATCACAAATGTTGATCACATTCCTGGGATATGAGTAATGTCAAACGAAATGCACTAATACAGTAAGTAGTATATTTAATTATTGTAATTATATTTTTAGTAACTAATATACGTATTTTTATTTGTTGTTTATTCGTTGAATAATTTATCTTTTTATTTTTAAAAAGCAATGTTTTTTATCTTATAAGTATAGAATATATGTCATGTAATATTTTGACAAAGTTCTATGGTAGGCTGTCCGGTGATAAATTTCATTAACCCATTTTGAAACTTACCATTCGAAAATAATAAATCATGCAATGTGGAACATAATATATTAGATTAATTTGAAAATATTCTTATTACGCTACAAATATTTATTATCAAATTTTATAATTTCGTTATTATACAATTAATTAGTTTTGATGAATTTTTGTATTTCCTGAAGTCAAGTTTTTATAATATAAATAAAATTAGTCTTCTCTAGTAAACATTTTAAAATAAGAAACATACATGAGGGCATTCGGCCCTCCTCGGATATATTATAAAATATTAACACCAAACACATCAATTTAATATAAACGTATATATAATGGTAAAACATGAGTAACAATTAGCAACATGATTAAATATTTCATCTTGTTTGTGCATCAATTTGATGGCCGGTCTCAATATGTAAATTAATTGTGACTGAAATAATAGCCAAGTCCCGTGGACTCTTAGTTGAGGAATGAAAATTGAATAAAATATTGTGTTTTGGTATTTTCGTTGAAATAATGGCGATTACAATTTTATCCGAGTGCATTGCGATATTTTCTTAAATGACTATTCACTATATTAATTATATTGTATTGTGTAATTCATTAGTACTGATGTGAGTTATTTGCTGAACGTTAACCTAATTTCTAATTTAGTTTCAACTCTCTATTAACTGATGTTTTTGATTATAATATTTTATTATGTCCCCGAGGAGAGAGCCCTATAGTCCTGAAAGCTAGGAATATATTTTTTACTCATTTATTTTAATTTTATTATAATTTTACTGGAGGAGAGACTACATACATTTTATTTTAGGAATTATTTTAAAGATATTTCGTTGGTTCATTCTGATAAATTAGGTGAAACAATAAGGGAAAAGAAACAAAAAATAAAAAAGTGAATCACTTCTATGTTCTATATATATATATTAATATTGTCCATCACATGAAATATAACATAATGACACTAATTTTTTACTTGAAAAATGGAACCATTATAAATTGCAATTTATCTTGCAATTTAATTGCAATTGTTATGCATACTAAAAAGCCACTAAATAATTTATTTTTGAAAAATTATATATCAACACGATATAATCTTACAGTTACAATCTAAATTAATCATAAGTTAACCTGTAACTGCGATTATAATGATTATTTTATTTTTATTTAAATACTACAGCATCTATTTTTTTGCAGTTTATTCTTACGTATATACTATAGCTTTGATTATTTTGTCCTTATAAAAAGGTAATATTTTTATCTCGAGTTGTTTTTGTATTTAAGTAATTGTATTGGTAAGTTATTTACACTTTTAATATGCATTAAGAACTCATTATATTTAAATACATTTGACTTAACATTTTCTACATTGTATATATATATATATTCTATTTTGTAATATATAGAAATAAAAGATTTAGTACCCATATACATACAATATAATAAACTTTTTTTCTTCTAAAATCGATGAAGTGAACTAAATGACAATTCCTATTAGGTTTCTGTCCTTCACTGTTATGCTTTCTTTCATTCAACTTATATAGTATTTACTGCCATGAGTATGTGGTTGAGATGTATGTACATGAAATAATAACCTTGCTTAGGTTTAAATTTAAGTGAGGAATAAATTTTACTAGCAAGATAAATTATTATGAACTATTCTATAAAATATTAAAAACACACGTTAATCTTTTGGGATGAGTTATATTATAGATTGAGGAAAGCGTTAGCAAACTGTTATCAAAAATCGCCGACTGAATGGTCCTTGGGGACTGGTATATAAGGCTCAGAAGCATACGATTTTATAAAGCTGCCTTCTTGTGACTTACTCGCCACTTTTAAGGCGGACATATAGGAGTGTAAAAAGGGAAATGGTGTCCGGTTAATACTCCCTTCCTACGTATCGAACTTTTTCTAACCCTTAATACGGTACCTCTCAAGGAATGGCAGAATCATAATAGATAGGTATGCTTTTCTAAAACAGACGTTCTAGCCATTAATTTCCTGTTCAAAATAAGACCGCGTTTATATAGTATATAGAGATGAAACTTTGCCCGACATTTTACAAGAATTCACAAAGCTCCATAAATCGATTACTTATTTGAATTGCATTATGAAATTCTGTTATAAATCGAATATGCTCACTTGAAGAGTTTCGTCTCCTTTTTATTAGAAAAAAACGCCTCTTTTGTTTATGTTTAGAGCGAAATAGTTGCTCACGGAAGCTAATTGTGGACAGGTTGACAAAACAGATAAAATCCGGCTAACTTTTCTAGTTATATCGCCGCTGTCGGTTATCCTGCTTTTCCGTCAATTTTAATAATTACTTTTAAAATTTACCGTCATATAATCTTATCAGGTCTCTTTTGTTAATAGTATAAACTATATTGATTTAGCATTAATTTTTTAAATATTATATTGCGATATTTAAAAAATGATAATTCTGGAGCTTTATAATTGATCCAATGTGCATAATGCACATTAATGTACTTTACATGTAGAATAATTCATATTTAAACATGAATTATTCTACATTTAAAGTTGGTCTGTCTTGTACCGACTACTTTTTATTGCTTTTCAGCTGGTCGTAATTAGTTATTTTTAGAGGCTATCTATTTGAGGCCAGATTTTTTAAATAAGAAATGTAAGCCAGTTGCTAATGTAGCATCAATTTTACGTCAGATATTTATTTTACTATATCTATCTTATGTTTTGGATTTGCGAATAACTCATTGAGATAGTAGAGTCACCGACTCCTTTTACTGTCTTGAGCATGTACATTTGGTAAGAATGTGACATAGATAAAAGGGGGATTCTTGTTTGATCTACTAAATAAAGATAGGTTTCGTTGCTTTTGTGATGGAATGCTATACTATTATGTATTAGATACCTATTATTTATTGCTCGTATAAACAATAAAATGAACAAACATAACGCAAATACAAAAATAAATAAAGTAATTAATAATCAAAAACAGCTGCGTCGCAAAAAAAGCCATAAATCTTGACTTAATTGATATCCACTTCATTTTCAAATGAAACTGTTAAAAAATTAACTCTTATTTCTATTTGCGTGTTGCTGTTGTATAATTTTATTTTATTCAACTCATAAGGTTAATTTCCCACAGTAAAATTATCTCACTTTGTTAGTAATTTTAAAATAATTACATCAGTAACTTTTCTAAAGTAAACATGAGTTTATTTGCTTCGCGTTTAATGTACTGTCATAGTTGTCAATTGTAGCGTTCAATATGGAATTTTATTTTCGATTAAAAACAGAAAAGTAAGGCTTGTTTATTGCCATGAGTTATATATTTGTTAACATGCACACAGTTTGTAGAATACTTCTGTAGTGCACTATCTCGCGTTAAAGAATAACTTCACTTGTAATATGGCAACTAGTATAATATGGTACATCATTGTATAGCAAATGATGTACATATTATAACCTAGTTTATTGAAAACAGATGTAAACCTGGAATTTGACCTGTGCCCAACTCTAATTTGATTGAGTAAACAGCGGAGGAGAGTTGTGTGTTAGGGCTACTATAGGGCTACTTCAGTATTGGCTGCTTATAACATGCCAACCAGATGTACCGTCGAGTCATAATTATTAGTTAGAGTTGGGTAGGCAACAAGTCAGTATGTGTGTGACTGTATAATAATGTGTACATTAATAGGTACCACTGTAGACTTTCACAAGCAGCAAATCAACTCCCTGGGTTCAGTTCGACCCTATTTCCTCACTATAACTCCAAGTGGTAGTTGTGTATACTATAGGGGTGCTATACTACTGTGCTGCTACAGTGCACATGTGAGATCTCTATCGCAACTCTTTCTTTGGTACACTCTCCCTCCAACGTCATGGTCGATATACCTAGATCGACGTCTCTACATGTGTGTGTATAATATCGTATGCCCCAATCCTGCGCGACACACATTTTGCTTGAGTCGCTCACTGTAAACAGACTGTTCCCCTCTAAGAAGATATTATTTTATTATAACAGAACTCGTCGTCTCTCATTGCCTTTTTAGTAAATGGATCGAAAATGCACAAAAGTGGCAGGATTTTGTGGTTGACTTGGAGAAGGAGAAGAACACGCTTATTAGCCTTGAACAGCAGGTAAAGGAGGCTTCTTTTGAGGCACCGTCCTCCATTCCAGCAACACCATCGTCAGACCCGGGGACAAAGGAGGACAGGAAGGAACTTCACGTAAGTATTCATGGTTTTGAGTTCTGAACTGTGTTTGTCTCTTTCGCTCTCTCTTTCTCTCTATCTCACTCTCTCTCTCTCTACCAGTCTAATCTGTCTCTTGTTCGTGTTCACGCTGTCAAATTAATGTGCCGTCTTTGATCCTGTTGCCGGTGGAGTGGTAAATATCCGCCGCATCTTGACTTTTACAGATCTTGTGTAGAGCTATTTTTCTGTTGTTCCCTTCACGTTTTCGATATTTTTGGGAGTTTAATTTCGATTTTGTTTATATTTTTTTGAACTTTAGAAAAAAAGTTTAAGATCCATATTTTCATAGCAATTATTTATCTTGTGAAAAATATTCCGCAAAATATTATAATATGCATAATTTTGTTATTAAAATAGTAGATATTTGTAGTTAGATATAGTGTACTGTATTCTTTTTCTGTTGATAGGCATGCACGAAAATTATTCATATTTTAATAAAACGTTCATGAAATAAAAATTACAGTTTTTAGTTTAATCTTTTAGTTTTTTTATACCGTATAATATAAATTAATGTTATATGTAATATTGTTATCAACTTTAAAAAATATATACTTCCAATTTGTAGATATTGAATAAACCAGCTTTTTCACAACATAATTTAATATATTTATATTGACTGTTTTGTTTTCATTTAACTATATAATATCGATGAATTTACTTTTTTTTACATTGTATTTAGAGAATTGAGAATTATCTATAATTTACTTAATATATAAAAATGTGAAGAATTTTATTGTATTTTGCCATTTTAAAACACTCTTATTAGGTTGGATGATAAGTACGTTTTTATTTGTGTTGAGTTTTTGTTTGTTTGATATAAATTTATTTTAACATATTTTTTATGTTATTAGATGTTGTTTTTTATAAATAGTATTTTATATTGATTGGCATATTGTTTTATATTGGCAAACGAAACTTATATTACGTGGAATAAATCCGAATATGAATTATATAATCCAAAGGATGATCCAAAATAACTTAAATTTATTAAAATATATATCAGATCTCATTAGTATGTATTTACATGATTTCATCAAGGAAACGGTGAATTGATGGAAAGAGATTCAATTAATTTACCATTATTTTAATTTATAAGCGATAGGTATAGCTGAAATGCCCCATGAAATGCCAGGAGAACAAGTTGAATAAAATTATTCCGTATTTTTAATCACCCTGAGGTCATATATTAAAAATACGTATTCTGTGCATCTAGAATATTATATTTTATTTATCCTTACTTATATTTGCCAGTAGTTTCGCGCTAACGGATTGATCAGTTTAATTATAACAGTGAAACTTTTTTTTCGAAATAATTGACATTAACAAAAGAATATTAAACTATCAGTGTGAAGCATGGTTAACTATATATAGGCTTATATAATATAATTATGTAAAAAATATTCTGGAGACATGTGTTGTATTTAAGTAATTAATTTTTGTATAATTTGTTATATTTTAAATAATACTAAATCAATCATCGTAGCATTATATAAATATCACTGCATTTGACTGGAGAATTTGGTTATTTTTTCACTATGTGTGCGCTTTTTGTAAAAAAAGTATTTCATATTTTATACTGATAACCCTGTTTGATTTGTTTATTGTTATTTTTCTCATTTTTTTAAATAATATTATTTCAATATGTAACTTTTTATAATTGTACAAGTCAAATTATACTGCATTTTTCTTTTAATTTAGCATATTTTACAGCTAAAATTATAATATTTCAAAGATATATAACCTAATATTTTACATATTGTTATAAATGTGCACCATACATATAAGTATAGCAATACATACCCAACAATATAAAACATTTGTGCACAGTACTTTTTTTATTCTGCTAATGCTATAAAACATTTACGGTGAACCAAAGTATTGTATTGAACAAACGCCCGTGGTTTATAAATGTGCAAGTAGTTTAATATTGTCAGTACAGATTGAATATCTTTTGTCGAGAAAAGTTTTTGAATTTCCTATAATATTTTAAAAACATGCACTGAGAAAATTTTTGCAAATATATCATTGTGTTTGTTCTAAAAATTCAATAATTGATTGTTTAAGTTTATACTGTTTATACATTAATCCTTATTAACCATACATAGTGAAATATCTATACATAATATTAATCTTGAAACATGGTCTTACGTATTACAAAAACAAATTCGTAGAATGAAAGCCTCATAAGCATTTAGAAAAATGTTAAACTTAAAAAATATCTGTAGTTTACGTTTTTACAGCTATGTAGTTTATATTCGTAAAAAGTACTAAATAATTTATCGATGGACTTCTCAACAGAAGCCGGACCTATGACACTAACTGGGCCTTTAGTAGAAGTCGAAGAAATATAGATGGGGCATCGGTTAAAACAAACTTGTGCATTGATTAACATTGTGTATCTAATTCATTTTTGGCTTTATTTTTTGGAATGTATTTTTTACTTCAAAAATATCTGAAATCTGAATAAGAATGTAACAATATTATTTGTATGCTTTTTGATTAATTTGATACTTTGATATTTAAATGATTAAACATTTGAACGTTAGACGTTGTTAAACCCATAAAAACAATGGAAGCTGCGTTAAAATGATTAATTGAATTAAACACCGAGTGCATCAATTAAAAGAAACGCTGTCTACATATTTTGTCTGCAATATACCAACACCTGGAAGTAGTGTCATGCGGTACTTTTGCTTTGACATTTTACTTTTTATTAAAAGTCGGTTGCTTAATACTTACAAACGCATATTATTAAAGTCTGCCCACAACAAGTCGGGGCTGGATTTAAACAGGTTCATTATGACACTATTTAAAACTTCTAATAATAATAAAGCATTAATAACTCACTGTGCGTCTCCACCTTCCAGAAGCTGCTGTCCACCTTCCACGACCGCCTCCTTCGTCTGGAGAGCGAGGGTCAGTCTCTGTCCTCCACCTGCACCGACGTGGACGCCGAGTACGTCCGCGAGCAGATGTCCCAACTCAAGGCGCGCCTCCAGGCCTCCCGAGAAACCGTCAACGGGGGCTGCCCCCTTCCGCCTCCCTCCTCCACCACTGCTTCCCTTCCTGCTGCTGCTAAGGAGGATGAGTTGGACGAGGGAGTGGTGCTGGCCGAGTGTGCTGTCAGGCAGCCGGAGCAGCCGCCGCT
>JAUZND010001252.1:0-13600 GCA_034780555.1 Coelogynopora nodosa | reverse complement strand
GACAGAGAAATTAATTGATTCATTTAATTTTTATATGGGTTTTCAAAAACGAACTTAATTACGGACCACCCTATATTCACTATTATTTGTGATACGTACTTCTGTTAAATTTATAGTAGTATTTCCTCTGGTATTCATATGTCATCGGCCTACTGCAAACTGCTAACTTTATCGTGTTTAATTTGGTAACCTTAAGTCGAAATACGGTGGTTTTAAATTTTTTTCTTGTTTTTGTCCGAAGAATATTTAATTTCATTTTAATTGTGCATACTCTTGTCTAATTCTATTTGCAGGATAAGAAATGAATATTTCCGATCTTCAGAAATTCGGCCTATTGTCCAGAGAACCAAAATTTTACCTCATAAAAACTATTAACTTAAATTTTATCTCAATTGTTTGAGAAAACTTCGCGTTTCTTGTCATATCATTTACTGTCATAATAACATACTATGATAAGAAGTTTCATTATTTCACCCATCACCTATCAATCTTTTTATTTTGTTGGTTTTTGTCACATTATTATTATACATACCATTTTTTAATTTTTTTTGTTACTACCAAAGATTGCAATTGTTACCAAGAACTATTAAGATTATAATTTTTCAAGGAATATCACTATACTATAGGCCGACCTGTGTTCTAGCATGCATTATTTATGTTTACATCAGATTAACGCAGTATGTTTGAAACATATGTAGATATATTCCACTATTTATTTTTTATAATGCCTCGGGCATTCAGTGATATTATATTAATTCAAAGTGATTTGTTTAAACAATTGTTATGAATTAATACTACTTAATACAACACCAGCAGTGATATTAAATAACCATAATTTATCCGATATTTACTTTGGTTATTTTCATACTTTTGTTTATATTCGTTTAGGATTACACAATGTGTTATATTAATTTGTCTACATGACAACATTATCTATTTTACACAGTTCCACATTTTTAAGTACTAGAATCTCTATTTTTTGCAGAGAAATAATGTCAATTTGATATCATAGTCGACATTTTGCATTTATTCGTTGTTTTTCTTATTCGAAAGGTTTTATGTGGAATTATACAGGTACAATATTATAATTCATTCTTCGATAATTACACCAGTCTCTAGCAATTTCCTGGCATATTTTAAAACTGTAAGCCTTACAAACAATTTTTACATTTTATTCATCCGTATGAGACACACCCTACATGTTGTGAGTTTGTGTAATATGTGCGAACATGTTTACCTGTTTGTTTCTACTAAAACATGTGTATGTTTTCAATATTATACTAAAAACATTCTAAAGTTATGTAATTTGTATTTAAAATATACAAATAGGTATATGAATATATATACATATATTGGAAATGTTTTATCCAATAACCAATCTTTAACTTTTTAATGTCGCTTGATATAGTGAAAGAAAGTAGTAATCATTAGAAGCATGTACAATCAAAATTTGGTATCATTTCTTTATAGTCCCCTTCTGCCCTTTGATGCGACTCTTTGAGCATGTTATTAATATAACTTTTGTTGTTTCTATGACTCGGATAAATAATTTCTTATGGTTGTCAAATAATTACAACATTTTCTAAATACAATATTCTATTATGCCATTATGAATTGTACATCAAACTTAACACTCAACCTAAACCAATAAAATTGGAGCGAGCATAAAAGTCAACTTAATAACTGTACATGTTTCAAGCACCAATTAATATAACATCATTTGTTTTTCGTATCAACAGTTAGGAAGATGATAGGGGAGAGGGCAAATATGATACTGCCTCCCCCCCCCCCTGTTTCACCGTCTCTGCTATAGTCAATCCTAATTAACAACTATTTTTCATTATAATAAATGAGAACTATATATTTATTATTTCATTATTATGATATTTTTAAACCTTGAACTACCGTCAAATTAAAATTTAAACGTTTGATGACTTTCAATATTCCAATCGATGGATAATATGATCGTGTCAAAAACGTTTCAACTAATTTGAGTTTAAATTAACATTTAGTTGTTATATTGTAGCTAATTTGTAAATATATATTTTTGATCACTATATACCTTATCAATAAACATAACATTTTTTTAATTAGAAATGTTGAGAAGGGCAATTATCTTGAGTTATTTAAAAAAAGGGTGTTTAACGTTTGGCAAGAGAATTCGAACGCTCAAGCTTTTAATCTGTTACTTTCCTTATTATATAAAAAGTGTTAAATATTTTGTGTGGGTTTTGCTAATTTTTAATTAAATAGGTGTTTTTTGTAAACAATTAGATTTATTTAAATAATATCCGATTACGTTAAATAATAGCACGAAATTAATAATAAAATATTATTATTTAATTTTAGAATTGTATGTATGTCTAAATTGTTTTTTATCAAATATTATGCATACATCTAATATTGTATGTTATTTAGATAATTATAAATTAATTATAATTCCTACAATATGCTAGCATTTGTTCAAAATTGTGAACTTTTCTTTGTTAATACGGCTGTGATACTGAAGTAGTAAATTTGCGTCTTATAACAATAAACATATATAATTAGATTTCAATGATATGGTAATATTTAATTTGCCAATTTACTAATTAATGTATACACAACATGGAGATTATGTATATAACTACTCTTTTAAAAAGTAGTACAAATATAATATCTACAAGGAGTTTAATAATGTTTATACCTGTCTAATATTTTTGTCGAGAAAAGTATTCCTTAATAAGTAGTCATTAAGGAATTAGTTATTATTTTTGTTTAAGTAAATATTACGCTACTAATTACATAAAATCATTAATCAGCAGAATATAATTATCCGCAATGGCAATATTGCGTGTTCCGAAGCAGTGTTGATGTTGAGTGGTTGACAATAGGTTTGTTAGATAGATAGTTCGTTTGAAAGTTATTATCATAGATATGATTATTATTATAAGATAATTATTTATTCCACAAAAAGTAACTGTTACTTGTTTGTATTTTATTTCATGTAGATGTTCAAAATGATAACATAATTAATGGACATTATAGCGTATTTTCATGCATATATAAGTAATAATTCAAGTCCAAATTATTGAAAAAATGTTGAGATAACGCGTATACCACGGCGAAGATACCTATTTGAAGTGGGAAAATATGATGTCGGAACAGTGTGAATGCCTAAATTGTCATTTGAGTTTAATAAAAAATAACTAAAAATTTTAAGTAATAATTTTTAATAATTTTAGTTTTTAATATACAAACAACAAATAGGAGTACAACATATAATATGCAGTTGAACATATAAAATAGCTTGTTGTGCACTGAGAGTACATGGTGCTAATTATACAGTGATAAGTCTTATATGGCAGAAAATACAGTAATATAGAAAAGTAGTTTATCCCATGAGATACTTAGAGAAAGGGATGCCTCGAGAAAACGGGCGTATTTTCCAAAGAAATACAATATGTGTAAAATATAATTATATACATATAAATACTTTTGATCATCACATACTTCATACAAAATAATTATTTTAATAATACGAATAGCTCGAACAAATAATATCTCATTAAGTGTTTTTGTATATTTGAAAATAACTAGCAAAATGGATCGTTTTTCTATTTACTATTTAGGCATATTATGTACAAGATAATTTATTGGTGGATTTTTATAATAACTGATATGTATTTTTTAAAACATTACAATTTTATTAAAATATGGTTTAATATTTTTGCGCAATTTTTGTCGAATTTCAGATATAGATATATTTGTATATAATTGAATAATGTCGGTCACGCATAACGTAATAAATATGGCGTCTAGCGATAAGTAACGAACTTACTCAACTTGATTGCCACTTGGTCTATTGTACTGTCTACATTTGAAAAGAAAAATCTGATTATAGATATTATATTATATAATTCCTCTTTTGAATAAATATTTCTAATGTATTATATAATACTATTTAAATATTTAATTTTATATTTAATTAAAAAAATTATACTTGTAACTTAGATATTTATTAAATTTATATATATATACTACTATAAGTATTATATAAATATACAATTTAAAAATTATTAAAAAAGGGCACAGACTATTTTCAAAGAAATGCTTTTAACATTTATTTATCGTTTTCAATATTGCTCTGAAATTTTCGCTAAAACCTATTGGTATCAATATTGCTATATATTAATCGCTATCGCCTCTCGATTGTTAATATCGTCCGTAATGCTTCAATATAGCTAGTCTTTTTTGTGTATTTACAACCTGTATAATTTGTATATATATTATACACCAACAAGTCTACGCACCACCAATACAAAAATGTAGCTTAAAGTTACACAAAGTAACTCTTTACTTACCCTTTAACTATTAACTCAAAACTTTAACCCTTACCCATTAAATCGTAAAATCTAACTTCTAACTCAATAAAATTATAAAATCCTATATTTTAAAAACAGTAAAATTCTTAACATCTCATGACAGAAAAATGGTTGACAACTTTTATTTTACCAGTCAAGTGAATCACCTTGATGAATAAGTGTTTTCATGTGAACCCAAAACTATAGATTTTTGCATAGATACGGTTGAATAGTCATCCATTAATACATAATATTTATAACTAATAACGATAGTAGGCCTACGACAAATCCCCAGAATAAGTATAATAACACACTATTCATATTGTAATCAGTATTTTGATGTTCATGTGAACAGTGATGATGATGGGTTACGTAGACTTGGACGTTGTGGGGGCAGGATTTTTTCCAGGGTCGTGACGGGGGTTGGTATTGGAGGGTGGTCATGTGATGAACCCGCGGTATGAATTATATATACGTAATTATTAATATTGCAAAATTTCAAATCGCTATGAATATTAAATAACGATTTGAACAAAATTAGTCTACTTCTTAATAAACCAGCCAGTAATATAAATTCTAAATACGATTCTATTTTTTATAAAGGCCAAAATACGCACAATATAGAGGTCAAATGTACCATTAAATAAATTCAGATATCAAATCTAAATTATGATAACTGTAATAAATTAAATAAATTAATATTATTATATTAAGCGTACGTTTCGCACAAGTTTCGGTGATATCAACTCCGAATAATTATAATATTATTTTTAAATTAATTATAAAATATTGTAACACTGTCGTGAATTTTACTGATTATCTTTTCAATAACTTATAATAATAATGCCCTTAAATTTTTATATACTGCTTTAATGGGTCAAATAAACCTAAAAAGTGGTTGTCCGGG
Organism: Coelogynopora nodosa; assembly: GCA_034780555.1. Lineage (NCBI taxonomy): Eukaryota > Metazoa > Platyhelminthes > Proseriata > Coelogynoporidae > Coelogynopora > Coelogynopora nodosa. The sequence continues at coordinate 8,350 of JAUZND010001252.1, read as the reverse complement.
TTTCGGGCATGATAGTGTTCCATTTCTAATTATTTAATCAAGCAGTACACTTATCTTAAAAAGTATCATGAATTTATACTTATATTGGAATACATATTTATTATATTTAATAAATCAATTTCATTAATAATACTTTTATGTCACTGAAATTTTGATAAACGTTATAATGTAGATTATATATTTTTAATATATAATATATATAAAAATATATTATATTATATTATAAAAATTATATATAAAATACGTACTTTTAAAATATTTTTTTAAATCGTAACTATCTTAATTAACTTAACTAATATCCACAGTTCATATTTGACACAAAAAAAGATAAGTCAGAATAATTTCAAATCAACAAAGAATTGTAAAATAAATAAAAACTTCAAATAAAATATCAAATGAACTTTTCTTTTTAAAATATACTAAATATACACAAATTAATTAAGCACTAATCACAAAGTGTAATAACTTAGAGCAGACGTACAAATACACTTATATATTTTAAGCCTATATAGTATATGTGTCTATACATATCGGTTATAAGTCTATTGTATATATCAATAGTAAATTAAAAAAAATTCAATTAAAAGGAAACACAGGAGGATGTTATACTGAAATATTGAAATAGTTCCTCTTGCATTTACACAATTATCATAGTTATCAAAGTTGTGAAAAGTACATAAATATAATTTTAAGATGGTATTAAAAATATTAAAAGTTCGATTCTAAAAGCTAAAATGACATCATCACAATCTTGATCATGCAGACCTACCATCTTGTCATAGTTATAGCAGACTGATCGGTTTCTGAATGTTAACACCATCAACGAAGAAGACTACATATGTACTGGCACAATGTAAAGATTCTCGATACAAGTTGTCAAAACCTATAAACGTATAGATATGATATATTGGTTCACATTTCCACTTTTTGAATGCATGCTGATCAACTGTACATCCGATGAAACAACAAAAATAGGTGCCTGCGAAACAATATTACAGTAATAAATACAGATTATTTTGAATGCTGCAGCGATAAAATTTAAAACAAAAATAAAATTTTGCATGACAAAATTTATATTGTACTTTAAAATGGTTTTCTATTTAGTTTTTTAAAAAACTTTTTTTTAAATTTTCCCTTAAAATAAACTTTTAAAGTTTAGTTATAAGAAACCCTAAATGGGTTTTTCAAATGAAGGGTATCATGGGAAACAGAACAAACGTAATAAAATATCTAGCCCTATATATTCTAATTAGGGATTGCAAACGAGGCACGATATTTAATCAAAATATCTGAATTAGGAAACATCACTGACTACATACAGCAATTGGCGTAGGATTACAGTTCTGTCAATCCCTTTTAAGGTCTTCTGAAACAGTACCATGAAACGTCCATGATCGAAGGGATCTGGTCCACAGCTTGAAAGCCTGCCAATGTCATCCCTCTGGAAAAAACTTGTCACCCTAGCGCTATAGATTCGGATATCAGACCAATCGGGTTAACTAGTGTCATTAGCAAAGCTGTGGCAGAAAATGTCATGGTCAGGGATGTCTGGACCTTCATAGAAGTAAAAATCGACAAAAACCCGTTCGGCGTCATTAAAGAAGAGAACTCGGAAACCCTAAACTTTTAGCAGAAAAGGGCAAAACCTAGCCGATTGGGCAAGGATCCATAAAATGAAGCTCAATCCTATAAAGACCTCAGAATTACGTATCTCCTTTAAATGGAAAGATCTCGTCTGGCCACCTACGATTATTGACACTAAGCTCATCAAACCCGTCAATAAGGCAAAGCGCCGGCACAGCCCATGCAAATGCTATCTATCGAAAGCGTACAAAAAAGCGCACTTAAAATTATTGAAGGTATACCGGCCTACGATCTCAATTACGATTACGAGAATATCATGATGAAATATCAACTAAAATCGTTTGATGTACGGAGGCTGCAATTATGCGAAAAAAAATCTTCTAGATCTCGAATAACCCTAAGTCAAGGCTTAACGACCTTATACCGATAGTACCTGGCAGCTCTCACAATATGACACTCAGGAACCAAAAGAATCAACGGTTGAGGATTTGTCGCATAGAGAGATTAAAAAACTCGTTTTTATTGAGAGCCGCTGCAACTTTCTATAAACATTAGATTTTTTGGATGCTTCTCTTGCATTTTTTTGTAAATGTTTTATTGTGCATATAGGACTACTTGTCGTTTTGCCTTTAACAATATCGTTTTTTTAAAATTATTGTTATTATTATTATTAGCTATATACATTGTAAATTATGTTTATGGAAGCTCCATAGTAATATTTCGTTTTTTATTTTATTTTTTGTATTACTATATAGTAATATAGCAGGAAACATCAATGCTAACTAAGTTCAACTGAGTTCAACTTATTAAAAAAAAAATAAAGTATTTGCTGTAAATATTTATATTACGTACATTAAAAATAAAGTCAGATTAAAAACACTTCTCCCCTTTACGCATGCAATAAGCGTTTGCAAACCCTCCTTCCCCACTACAAAGTACATAATATTCATAAAAAATATAAAAATACTGCATTCATAAAAAATATAAAAGTACCGTATTCATAAAAAATATAAAAATACCGTATTCAATTAAATCAGTTAAGACTCCAAAAAGGTTAATAAAAAAATTAAAAAATAATGTTTGAAATTCTCGGTAGGAGAACACTTTTTCGTTGTAACATGTTCACAGCTATAAATTCTAAATAATTTGCTCAATACACTCTTTCCTCTTGCCAGCCGAATTGCTAAATATAGAATCTGGTTGGTCAAAAAATTATAGCGTAACAAAATTGCGACAAAAGGTGCCTTATTTTGTGACAGATTCATGCATATACATATAGTATAAAAAAATTCGTAATTTATATCTTAGCAAACTAAGTAATACAACATTTTTAATTTGAGAATTTAAAATTGATTTAAAAAAATACTTTGGCTTGATTTATCAATATTCCATTTCTTGAAACTAACCAAACCTTTATATCTTTGTAATCTGAATTTAAATTATATTTATTAACACATAATAAAGGATTCATTGCATCAGTGAACATACATGACAAATATACATACAATTTAATACAGCTTAATAATAAAAAATAATAAAATTTGTAATAACACAACTAATAATAATTACAAAAAAATCTATGAAATATGCAATAATTGTTACTTTTTTTGCAACATATAATGTCAAATATATAAACCAGCAAATATAAGTTAATCGTGCCCATAAAATATGGAATCTCATTTATCTTGTTGGCTGTATGTAGCAATTTGTTTTCCTGTAAAAATATTTCTCTTAAATTGTACAATATTATATTCCAGATAATACTGGCAGTACACCAATTGATCATTAATATATAGGAGAAGCCTTGGCTTGCAGGGGCTGCGTCATCTATTAGGCAACTGTGCGTGATAACGGTATAGTAATGTTTACAGCCGAAGTCATGTAAGAGAGAGGTGTAGGTTATCTGACACAAAAACTGAATTAGGCTGACTAGAAGTCAGTATACGACTATCTGGGGATATATATTGGATAAGTGATATATTGCCTGTAGATTAGACGGAACACCTTTATATGTATTACATCTCAAAGTAGAGCAAATTGTTAAAGGAGCGGCTAATTTAAAAACCAAATTAATACATTAATTAATGAATGAATGAATGAATATATAAATATGTGTAAAGTAATGTGGAATGTTTATCTAATTATATGCTTTAAATTGGATAAACATTGATAATCTCAAAATGTTAACTATGAGTTAGTCTCCTAAAAAGACATATGTTATTGTAATTTCTACTTTAATATAGAGGAGTAACTTTAGGATTAAAATACTGCAAAATAAATTCAAATAATCTTTACTTATATGAGAAGAAGAATTAGATCATAATTGATTTTATTTTATTCTTTTGAGTGTCAACATTAACTGTTAACATTACTTTGCAAGCTTTTTCTATTTGTGAAATACGTATAACACATTTAGAAACAATCTTTGTACGGGCAAAGTAATGTTATCCTATAAATTAATGCCTGTCTTTATATTTTAATATACTCATTTTGTATTATTCATTATATTTATAATTCTATAAAAAATAGTATATGCGATATATCTTTAAACGATAACATTATTTCATTAGTATAAGCGTATATTGCCGTTTTTGTGTGTATAATTTAATATAAAAAACAATAACCGAAATAAGCAGAATTTTCTTTTGATAACAATAAACTATTTTTTAATTTACATTTTATAACTTATTTAAAGTACAATATAGTTTCTACTGTATTATACATATATATATATAGTAATTTATGTATAATATTTATTATATAGACAAATATATATTTATATGTACATTTGTATTGTAGATTTCAATACAGATTGTAAAATTTGTGATTTTAAATTTATAATTCAATTATCTTTATAATTTATAATTATAAAATATAATAATTCTTAATAATATAATCTTTAAGTGCACATTATTGTTATCTACCTATTTTTTTGGGCTTATTTTATAACACTATAACATATTTCTTGAATTAAAAAAAATTAAAGTGTAGTATTATTTGAAGATAATGTTAACATTAGATTATATTAATAGATTATAAAATAAATAAAAGCAAAAATTATAGTTATATAATAATTATTAATAATATTAATATTACATAATGATAACTTTCTGAATGTTTTTATACTTGACTAATTCATAATGTACTTGTTTTACGTATTCTTTCGTAAATTATACTGGAGAACCACCGTGAAAAAGTACGCTGTTTTTCAAATTTGATAGAGAATATATATATTCTGGTGAGTAGTATGGGAGTAGGAGCACGAGCGCATCACTCTAATAGGCTAACATTTACAGACCTCTTCTGAATGGCTGAAAATCTATCCCTTCCAACTGAGAAAAATAAATATTAATTTTAGCACGAATACTTTTGAAACATTGTCAACCATTTAGAATAGAATCTTGGTTTTTTAGTTGCTATGTCTTACCATTTGTCAATTTATACAAAGGCAATGTCATTTCTGACTAACTCAATGTTTGAGAGTTCGATTTTGTATGTTAGAAATTGATAATAAATATTCTATTGATAATAATCGATAGTTATTTTCTAATATAGTACACTGTTTGATTTCATAGGAAATTCCGATTAAGTTAAGTTTTGAGAGTGCAACTACAATCATTAAGACTTTATTGGAAATATAAATATCCAATACATATAGGACAAATATGTATACTATATGTACATATTAAATGTAAAATACATACATACTTTCAAATAATATTACAAGTCTATTATGTGTATACTATATGATACTACTATACTAATGTATAATTTAAAAATAGTTAAATGAATCGGAATTTTTCAGTTGACTTTCAATTTCTCTTTATCATCCTGTATCATTTGTAAATGTCAGTATTGCTTCGATATGATGACGTAATTTTAATAGCACCAATATTTAAGCTCATATAATTCCTCAGAGTTTATAACGTAGTAAATCATAAAATTTAACCCTATAAAATCTTAAATCGCGGTGACCCAGACTTTGTGTTGTGCATACCGACATGAGTTGTACTAGTAATAATAAATGTTGTCATATTAATTAAAGTTATCTATCACGTGCAATTTTAAAAGATATTTATATTTTTATAGGGTTTAATTTTAGGATTTTAGGATTTTCTGAGGGTTACACTTAATATTTGTAGCATTTAATTAGGTTAAAATATAGGATTATGTGGGTTAAAATTAAGATATATTTTTTGGGGATTTTAGGAATTTATAGGATACATTTTTTGGATATTATGAGTTAAACTTTATGATTTTATAAAGTTAAACTTAAGGATTATAGGATTTTATAAGGTTAAACTTTAGGATTTCACTGAGGTATAAACTCTAAGGAATTAATTGAGTTTAAATATTGATGCCAGAGAAATTAACTGACGATATCGAAACAATATGAATAGTTTGGCAACAGCGATTTTTCAATAATATATTAATATAGTAAATACATTTATTGGAATAGTAATTTTAATTGTGAGTATGCATATGGTCTAAATATAGTATATTATAGCTGCCGTATATATATATATTATTTCTATGTATTGTATTGGAAATTTTTTACTTCGATCAATTTTTAATTTTTACAGTTGTACTATGTATACTTGACTTATTCGGAATTCTCGTTTAGATCAACCTGATCGGTCATTACATAATATGTTTGTAGGAGAAATCAATAATTATAAATTAATACAAATACTGTCTTTATTTCACTAAATTAAATTTCCGTTAAAATTAAACCTTATCGATTTTTATATGGCTGCAGTCCACCATATTATACAAAAATAACGATTACCACCAGTGAAATATTTATAATCCATTTCAAACTTGTAAAATCGAACTTAGCCAACTTGTATTATTTGGAAACGACCTTGATTTTATTTAAATCGTCCAATATGAAGCCAAATCAAACAAAAAACTAGTCTTTTTCTTCTGATTGGTTTAATAATTTTTTTTAAATGTTAGTGCGAAAATTCAAATTACTCAGAAAGGGGGAAGGGTGGCGACAATATGTGTCTTTATTTTCAGCAAATCAGAAGATGTAATGTGACTATAACAACTAATTTATGTGCTACGCTTACACTATCACTCCAGCAGTCAATTTGATCCCTCTGTCTCTCTACTCTGTCTTGCCTATAAAAACCACAGGTGATGCTAAGATTACTAAGATTTTGCATAATATTTTGATAAATGAATGATGAGTACCAAATCATTAACTGACTGTTTCCCATGACATCTAACATTCCCCAAAAACACCCTTTATTTTGTAAATTTGTACAAAATTTGACATTTTCTAAATTTGTAATGCTCATCCAGTTATACCTGCAGTCTATGCGTAATATGCTAATTATATATAATAAACAAGTAAGTGAAAAGTATTATCACGTGAAATTACGCATTTATACGTTTCGAATAATTAAAAATAAGAAAATACCTATTGCAAATAAAAATTAAGATCAAGCGACTCACATTGAAATTAGGAATTACAAACTAAATAAACATGATAAACTAAATAGATTAATATCATAATACAATTTAATTAATTAAATTGACAGTAAATGACGTTTATTGGTGTATAATAATAACAAAGTATCTGACATATATACAAAAAAATCTTAAATTATGATATTTAACAAAAGTTCAAAATAGAATCTATATCTTCTTCCACTCTTGGGTCGCATACCATTTTCTGATACTCGATGGAATGAATGACGCATTTTGTCTCTGAGTTTTGGCTATAGGAGTCTGTATTGTTCGATTTGTGTGTAGGGTCATCGAAAGAGTCGATTTGGTTGTTGGTAACATCTCGAGTGCGTCGTTATTTTTTAGTTTTTTTAAAGTATTTGTGTTCGCCGCCTCTCTCCTTTATGTTAATGTATCTTATAGATATTATGTTTTCAAAATTGATTCGTAATCGTAGACGTGTTGAGATGGTGTGATTCCTTCTATCATTTTACACACTCGTTTCTGAATGTTTTCGAAGAAGGACGTTTGCTGCTTTGTTATTGAGTAGTGCCATACTGAAGCGCCATTATTCCAAGATGCTACGAATTGCTGCACAGTAGAAATCCATGATTTCCTTTGAAGGGAATTTGGCTATCTGCAGACAACAGATTTAATGAATGCGTTAACAGCATTTCTTTAGCAACTGGTCGATATGGTCTTCCCAGTTGAGTCTATTGTTTATATAAAATCCGAGAAGTTTCGCGCACCTAACAGGCTTGATTATCTCACTGTTGATAATGGTCGGTGTCCAAGCTTGTTGGCTTTGAAAGAAAAACTTGAATTTCCATATTTTTTATTGATTTTCATTTTGTTAACCCTTCGTATGTGGACATATGTTGTAGGGTTTGCAAGTGGAGGGGGTATTTTACCCCCTGGAAAAAACAAACTTTCTATCATCCGATTAAGCTGAAATTTAGTATACAGATACTTTTTAAAGACTTATCAAGCCATTTTTATTTTCAAAACAGTTAGGGCCTAATCGATTAGTATGATTTTTATGACTAGATGGAGCTAAAACTTGTAACATTAATAGAAAAAATAAGTTTTTCGTAAATTATATACGTATAACCTAAATAATGAAATTATTTATTAAAATAACCAGAAATTTTAAATAATACTCAAATAGCATTTATACTACTTATAGATTATTTATATAAGTAGCATAATTAAAAATGTATTACAAAACAATATAGATGTTGGTATCTATTGTATTGATCTATATTGTTTTGTAATACATTTTTAATTATGCTACTTATATAAATAATCT
>JAUZND010001251.1:0-13602 GCA_034780555.1 Coelogynopora nodosa | reverse complement strand
GCATTTTCTATTTTGCTACTATTTCTTTCCAGTATTATTCGTAGAATAAGTTTCATAATATGGCTCATTAGGCTAATCATTTTTATCATTTAATCATTTTTTATTTATAAATTAATCATTTGAGGTAGGGTTTATTTAGAGTGATCCTGAGTGCACTTTTTGTTATTTAAATTCTAGCATTTCAGATACACATAAAGTTATATAAAAATATAAACTAAAAGGTTATGGAATATAGAGAATATAGATTAATTATTATGAAAATTAGATGTTAATTTGATAAAATAAAATTCATGTACCAGTAGACTGTAGACCCAATAGATTTTGTATAACCTGGCAAATGTTCTGAATGCAACAGCCAATAAAAAACAAGAATTTAAATGTTTAATGAAAAGTGTGTAACTAGGTATGCCATAATTTCGAGATTTTATATAGCTGGTTCTAGCATACAACTTTTAAATTTGTGTACCCAGGCACAAATGGTTAATATGTAAGATAGCAAATCCTAAAGAAATTTAGACCTATACTATTGTAAATACAATATGTAGCAGAGATCATTTTTTTTCAATTTTGCTCATTAATTTCAAGCCCTGCACATTAACTCTTTCACATCTATTCCAAAATATGAATTCTTCACCAGTAGCTAATATTTTGTCAAATGAATTTTATTCCAAAATACGAATTCTTCCCTCACGTAAACTGAATACAAATAATGTTTTATCAATAACATTACCTAAATTGTAATAATAACATGTGTACAAATAATGTTAGGCATGAAAACCGGAAAAACACAAAATCCCGGCCATTCTGGGCATGATGGACATCGATAATAAGTGTCTTTGCTGACATTGTTTTTTAAACATTGGGCACATCTGAGAGATTTGCGACCTTCTACTTCTTCTGGAAAATGTCCAGATGCAGGTGCTCCTACTGAATTAGGCCATCGACCTTGGTGCTGAGACTCTGAAGCAACACCAGTCAAATGATAGATGGTGGCTTTGTTGAATGAAGAAAATGGCATCTTGTCATTTCGTTCATATTGAAATCTTAGGTAGGCATTCAGAACCAGTCTTTGGAAGAAATTGAAGCCAATTTTCTGGAACCACATCTGGGTCTTTCTTGTTATCATTATTGTTGAAAGGTATTGGTCTGTGAGGTCAACACCACCCATTTCATTGTTGTATGCCATAGTATGCCTGGATCACAGATGGTTTGCTATATTGGATTATTTTGTTTCCATGCGATACTCACTCTCTTTTTTAACAAAAAGTACATGACGTCTTCTCATGTAAACCATCTCCATCTTGGCCAATCGCCAGTCACGAAGGGGTTGAGGAACACCTCGAGGAATATGAATTGTGCCACGAACTGCAGTCTGCCTTGCCCACAAGAATTGAACCAGTCTAAGGCTGGTATACTAATTATCAGGGGTAATAATTCGTCCTTGATCTAGCAGGTTCGATTTTGCCAAAAGGGCCACCACTATGATCTCACTTTTGGATAGGGTTTCAATCCCGGGTTCATTGCAGTCCAGGTTAGTTCCCACATCATAGTACACTTCAGAGCACAACATAAATCCATGAACATATCAGAGCATGTAAATTTTGATGCATTGTATTTCTGACAGCCATAAGAAAGCGCTGGCCGATCAAAATTGAGATGTGTCTTATGTTTTGAAATCAATGTAGTTTCACACGCTAATATTGTCTAAGCATGTGGAATCTATAGCTGTAGTTTTTATTGCAATATATTCAGTTTAAAAGATCTTAATGCGCATATGCGTCACCGCGATTGGTAAGACTTTGCCATGACACATATATGCATCAATAGACGTGAAGGGGTTAATATATTATTTTATATATAATATTGTATTTGGCCTATTTCTAAAAATAGTTATGCTGATAAAATATATTTATGATATTGTCATAACCTTCTTTATTTCCTAGCTGGAGAACTGCCAGGTGGTAATGTAGTGCAGTGGGCTAGAAAACTGCTAAGTGGAAAAATAGCACAATGATTTTTCTGGGCTAAAATTAACATAAAAAGTTAATTTAAATTTATAAATATATTAATTTTCAAACAAATTAACTTTAATTTCTAAAATATAATATTACTTTATATTTACTTTTCTTTATGACCCCATTGTTTCTATACTATAACAAAATTATAAAATGCATGATGGTATATATAATTTTGTAATAAATATATTTTTTATAGGTATATTCTATTTGTTATATACTTTTGTTTGTCATACATTTTACTCCAAATATATTAGTATAACTAAGTTTAATTTATTAATATTTATTATAATTTATAAATTTATTTAAACTTTTATTAATAAGCAGTATAATTTAATATCATTGTTCCAAAGGTTTCATAAATAAATTTAAAAATCTTGTTTATTAATTAGTTAAACTATTATTATAATCGCACTATCTTTAATTTTTAAAGCAAATTTGTTATTTATATTATTGTAAAATGGAAATGGTTACTAATGTTTTCAGAATTTAATTTTATTCGATGGTTTGGAAATCATCTAATTTATTCATTTGTTGCAAACACATATATATCTTATCATTATACTATAAATTTGCTAGTGATTCTCATAGTCTAGTCAAATATACTGGGAAACAACATAGGCTATATTGACATTATTATTAATGACAATGTCATTTATTCAAGTACCAGAATTAAAATGTTGGCCAAAGATTACTTAATATACATATAATAAATTTCACAACTGTCCATTTGTTAGGCAATATATAAGTTGTGATAAATTATAAAATGAATATAGACATAGTAATATTAGGACTTATAGGTATAGTCATAGAATTATAGATTATAAAAATTAATATATATTTATATTAGACTATAAAAGTTATAACATTATCTATAAAATATTGTATATATATATTTTTAATTGAACAACATAGAATTTAATATATATTTAATTTGTTATGAACTTGAAGTATGAAAATTTTAGTGTTAATATTCCAAAAATATTTTTTTCTTTTAATAAATATAGTTATTTCACCAATATAATAAACTGAACTATAGAGACTTAAGCACAATATTTTAGAATATATTTATGCGAATCGATTTCACTACTAATTAGAAAAGATGTAAATTATGCATAATACTACGTAATTTTATTAAACAAATTAAATTAGTAAAAATTATAAATATATTTCCTAAAACCAGCTGATATATGAAAGACTTTTGAATTTTTTAATGTTTTTTTTTAATATAACTGATAAAAACAAACATTACTATATTTTGCATCTTTTGTTATAATATATTATATATTAAATAAATATATACTAAATAAATTTTTATTCTCATGATATCACAGAAGAAAAAGTTAAGAGAATAAACGTTTATATAATCTTCAATGTTATTAGGAATATTTGTGTATATAGATCACATATATTATTATATGTATATACATTTTTAACATGTCTATAATATAATATATTTACAAACGGGATTGCAATATTTTTCATTAGATTATTCCATTAAAAAACACATATTTTGTATTAAATGATTGTAATGATATATTGCACTTCCTATTAACTAAATATTATATTTTTTATTTATAAAATATATAATGTAGATAAAAAAATTAATGCAATTTTTTTTTGCAATTCCTAAAACCTTAAATTATTTATTTATCTACATTATATATTTTATAAATCGAAAAGTATAATATTTTGTAATCCTTTATACAACATACAATATGAAAATTACTGGATTTAAGGGCATTGTAATACCCTGTTTCTATATTTTAAAGTATTACAATAACATCTGGAGATATAATAAAACTAATTGTAGAGTAAGCCAATTGGTACCTGTTGAGCAATTTTATCAAACGATCGGACATCATAAGGTCGATATCGACCCGACTAGAGATTTTAATGGCAAGGAACCTAGTTTTTTAAATTACACAATGGCTTTAAATATATGGACAAACTCCTTATTATAAGGGATTGCTAGAATGAATAACACATGAACGCTTATGGATTTTGTTGTATTTTATTTACATCAAATTTTGGAAAAATTAAGCATTCTTTTTTGAAGTCATATTATAATGACGATCGCATCAACCCTATTTTTTCCTAAAAATTTGCCAAATACCCCTTAAAGATATATTATATGTGTTAAATATAGTATAAAAATTAATAGCAGTAATTGTCACAATTATTCCTACATTTGAACAAACAGTTTAATTCTTTGAGTGTATGTACAAAACAATATATTAACAGCTGCTCATCGAAATATCCAAACTGAAAAATAAGCTCTTGAACATAATATATATTAACCCTAAAAAACATGTCAAGCCACTATTTTTATGATTTTATGATACAGATATCCAAGCCTGTATAAATAATGATCTGTCTACGCAGAATAAACTTTGTGTTATCGGAAATAATCGGAACAAAGAAAACAGTGCAGGAGACTATTTAAAATTGTATGAACTTATTTCTCTGGCGACAAGTCATGTAGCCTAATGCCAATGGAAATAAATGTGTTTTTGAAAACGTTTAGTTTATTACTTTTATTTTGTACTGTTAGTTGATCAAAAATATAAAAAATATATACTATGTTTCAGCTCACAACATGTTAATTGCTAGGATACTAAATATTATTGGTTTTCTACCTCAATGTATTTTTTTATAATTATGGTGGTCTAAAAATTTATTTGTTGGTATAACTTTAATAAATAATATCTCATTAATTATATAAATATGTAAATTAAATATATATACTAATTTTCATGTATTTGTTTGTTAATATTATAATAGATCATGTTTTTAACATATATATATTTAGAAAAACACTTTTCAATAGTAAGGACGTAATTAAATATAAATACATTCGAGGAATCAATTATAACTAATTTTTAATAAAATTTGAAGACTTAACATAAGTTATTTGTTCGCAAATTGAAATATGTAAGCAAGTTAACTTCACAATCCCAACTTTTAAAAGCATGATCATGATTCCGTCGTTATTTGAGTAGTGTTGTATTTGTAGTATTATTATATGATTATTGATTATCTAAAGTGCATCATGATTTATGTATTATTACGTATAGTAGCTATATTGCGTAAGTATTATTCACTTTACAACTATGTAAGTCTTTCTCTGTTATTATTTAGTATTGTCTAAACGTCGCTATATAAGTAATGTTGAATTATTAGTTTTTGCTATACTACGAACTCTGACTTTTAACTACGACATTTAATTCAACATAACTTTTTTTTGTTATGGCCGATATACAAATGAATGATTTTAAACCGCGTCTCCCAGAGACATATAATCCACTGGTAGCCGGACATGCTGGATTCCGTGATTATTCCATGCTGGAAGCTGATTATCCACTTAACATTCCTAGAGAGACGCTAATTCGTGATCTTTTTATTCATGGGCTGACAAGTGAGGAAGCTCGACGTCTTATTTATCAACAAGACATTACAAATCTTACAATGCTTAGCTTTAGTCAGTAGCTTTGAAACAGCAGGTCAGGAGACGGCAAATCTGACTTCAATATCTTCGATTGCTTCTTTCAACTACGACATATATTGCACTTTGTTTTAAATGGTAATTCATTAATACCTATTGTTATCGTAGGATAGCATGAATGTAGAAATGTTTCAGCATATTGTTATGTTTATTAATACATTTAATCAATGAATAGAAGGCCCACTAAACTATCGATTGTTTTAATATACATGTATATATATATACATTATGTATACTACACATAGGTATTGTAAATATTTTTTGTGAACATTACAAACTTTACTTACACACACTTTTCCACTGCATATTCGATATTATTAAATTGTGCTAAATTATTTGCTCGATGTAAAATAGCTGGTAACTGCAGTAGTTCGCAAATGATTTTATTGAACATATATTTCATGGTTTGTAGTAATTATATGATATACCACTGATGGCTCCTGGACCATCAAGTAGACTGTTAGTTGCATGCAGTATTTTTATTTAAAAAAATTAATTTCTCATTCGACAGTGTACTACCAATGGGTGCCTTTCATGCTGGGCTTCCAGTGCATTCTCTTCTACCTGCCGTATATCATCTGGCAGTTGATCTGCTACAATTGGACTGGTACCGACGTCCAGCACATGGTCGCCAGCGCCAATCAGGCGGTCCACGCTGACGCGGAGACGCACAAGAACTTGGTGGACAAAATCACAAAAAACCTAGAACAGATGCTATTTCAGGTCAGTTGATATTTTAATCACCGAGATGTTTTGTGTCAATTTTACCGTGTAAAGATTGATTGAAGTTTAACTCTTTATGATGCATAATTAGATAAAAATTTGTTTCAATTTAATGATTAAACAGTGGTTGTTCAAAGTCATTGACTGCCAAATACTTTTCCCACTTATATCAATGAAAACGAAAGGCCATGTAACATTTCAAATTTTATTTATGAATTTATGCATTATGATGTGTATACTTATTGTATTATTGAATACTATATTATTTTATATTGATATTATTTATTCTATAGTATATTATAATTATTTTTGTCTTTTATTGTAAGTATCATTTGTATAAAGTATATTTGTCATAACAAGTATTTTGTATTATCATTATTTAATTTAATTTAATTATTACATTTTGAGATTTAACAGTACAAACATATAATTTTGAATTTCAATTTTAAAATTATGTAAATTGAAAAATAATATAATATTCTCATTATTTAAAAAAAATTGCAGCTCTAACAATCACTTTATCCTCTTATATTCACAGTGGAATCATAAAAAGCCTAAAACGGTAATTTTATTATTTCAAATGTGAAAGAAATAATAGTTCTTTCTATAACTGGTATGTAATCTAAATAACTTTATGATCAATTATCATTCATACTGGTTTGATGTTCTGAGTTCAAATTTAGTTATGTTTTATTATTCCGATTAACTTTTTAAATGAAATATTAACCCTTGAGACAGGGGTATAAAATATTAATTTTAAAACATACCAGAAAAAATTGTGTTATTATTAACACATATTATACCCCCCCCCCCCCCCGGTTTATACTTGCCGAAGATATTATGAGCTGAAACTTGCACAATTAATAGAAAAAATAAGTTTATCGTAAATTATATCCATTTAACTTGATTATAATTTTTATTTATTAAAATAACCAGGAATTTAAAATAATACTCAAATAAGTTGCACACTACTTATAGCTTATTTGTATAAGTAGTATATTTATACAAATATATCAACAAGTCACTTAGTTGCATTGAACAAAAGTTACAGCATTTATTTGTGAATATATAGCATATATGGTTGTTTTCTTATAGTTTTCTAAAACAGGAGTTTATGACGTATTCAGTTGTCAGATGTCTTTAGGAGGTATCTGTATACCAAATTTCAGCTTAATCGGATGATGGGAAGTTTGGTTTTCCAGGGGGGGTTTATACCCCCCTACAAAGTTTATAAACCCTACAAAGTATTTCCACGTACGAAGGGTTTAGGCAGTCCTTGTGATTTTCTTTACGTAGTAGTCCTTGGTATCCCTAAAAATTATTCTTCCCATTGACCGATTTAGCTGAGATTTGGTATATATATATAAAAAAATATTTTGTCTAAAAAAATTATGCTAATTTTTTTGAAAAAATATTGTTCGTTATTGATTTCTCGAGGATGAAATCATAAAAGGCCTATGGTAAAAAAATATTTAAAAAATGTATAAAGCTATATATTTTTTGAAATGTTGTTTATAACTCAATCATGATAAAATTCAGAACAATTGTTTGTTCGTTATTAGTTATAGTTTTTAATCCTTTTGATTGCATCATAAAGCCGATACTTGAATTAAAATGTTTTTTGGTCCCAAATTAAATTGATAGTTTATTATTAGACTATTTTATCTGGCCAGATCATAGACGCGTCGGGACTAGTCCAGACAACATTAAAATATATTGTATTTCCGATGGATCGAACTTATTTAAACTTAGTAGAATTATTTTATTATTTGGAACAAGATTCCAAATTTTCATAACATGGATTGACCTTTTGTTTTAATGTGTTTATGTACATAAATTACTTTATATCATGTAATGTGTTTACATATATGTTTCTCTACACACAACTTCTTTTGTTGTACCATTACACAATTTCATATGCATAGTAAGGTGAAACAAAATCGATAAATTATTTATCCAATGTAGCATAAGTTAACAAGATGTAACAATATTTACATGTTTTAAAGATTGTTAAGGGTAACATTTTGAATTCTACATTTTTATTGGCTATTAAAACCGCTTCAGATTCAAAAAATGAAAAAATAATTTAATTTTTTCCTAAGCAAAATGATATAAATACTATAAGCCAAATTTTGATAAAAAAACGGAATAGCAAATATAACCAATTTATTTATGATTTATAAAAAAAGGAAATTTTCAGGGTCAGTAACACCCCACCACAGGACTGCTAAGTTTTAATCGGGAATTGTTTTTTTATAATTTGCACATGTCAAAACTTTCATAATATAACAATATACAATACAATCTATTCAATTGGCCCGTCATATTTATTTGAAACTACATAGAGTTGTTTTACATTACCTTCGAGGTTATGTCCGGACTTTCGAGGTTATTTGAAGAGAGCGAAGCGTGTATGGGTTGACTACGGAGGAAATAATTGGGACGGGTAAAAATAGCGGAGATTACTACAATAATAGCGGGACTCACAACTCCGATTTACTAGACAAAAATGAGGAGGCCATTGTATTCTACTCGATGATGGGGGTTTCACAGTTAGTCGTACAATCGATAGCAGTTTAACCAATTAGGAAGGTTAACCCTTCGTACGTGGAGGGGGCCGGGGGGTATGCCAATATTTTTCAAAGAAATTAAGGTTTTTATTGAACTATAAAACGTATGACCCTGATTTTTTTACTCAATGGCTAAAATATTTTTGTATAACTAAAAAATATAACAAAAATAATTTCGAATATTTTTACATACCAGAAAAAAAGGTGTTATTATTAATCCATTTTATACCCCCCTCCCTAGGTTTTCAAACTTGCCAAAGATATTAGGAGCTGAAACTTGCAACATTAATAGAAAAAATAAGTTTATCGTAAACTATATCCATTTAACTTGATTATTAAAATGATTTATTAAAATAATAACCAATTTAAAATAATACTCAAATAAGATTTATACTACTTATAGCTAATTTGTATAAGTAGTATAATTATAAACATTTATTAACAAATATAGATCTTGTGATCTGGAATCAGATGCAAAAAGAATCAAGTCAATTGGTTTTGCATAGATCAAAAGTTATAGCATATATGGTTATTTTCCCATATTTTTCCTAAACGGAAATGTATGACGTATAATCAGGTTATAAAAATGATACTAATCGATTACTTTTTTGAAAAAATAAAAGTAGCTCGACAAGTCTTTAGGAGGTATCTGTATACCAAATTTCACCTTAATCGGATGATATGAAGTATAGTTTTCCAGAGGGGGGGTAAAATACCTCCTCCCCCCCTCCACGTAGCAAACCCTACAAAGTATGTCCACGTACGAAGGGTTACCTGTTCGGTAAATAGTAGTCTGTTTTGAATGACCACAATATAATGATAAATTTACAATAATAATATTTTTTTAAATTAATATTTTTATTACAATTTTTATTAATTTTATTATTAACAATAAATTTATTAATATAAAATTCATTTTCTTTGAAGGATAGTCAAAATATCACATTCTATTCAATTCCTCAACACCACCACAAAACAAATTAAATAAATAGAAATTTTAATTTACAATTTAGAAGAAAAAAAACTATTCATGGCTAACTCTAGAAAGTTCAAATTTGTTATGATAAACGACAAAATAATGACGACACGTATTAACTTGTTTGTCACGTAAAGGGTGAATCTTTTAACGGAAAGGTCGATGTCCTTCCTAATCAATTATAGTTTGTAATTTATAGTCATTTTGTTATGATTAAAGGTGACTTTGTAACCATATTTATATGCGAATTATTGTTTCATTTTATTTAGTTATTTTTATTAATTACTAATAGACATGTTCGAAAAAATTGAAGTGCTTCCAATGTGATTATATCAGGACCATTACATTAGAATCGTTTTCCAATATAGATAAATCATATTATATCAGGGCCATTACATTCGAATCATTTTCCAATATAGATAAATAATATTATATCAGGACCATTACATTAGAATCGTTTTCCAATATAGATCAATCATATTATATCAGGACCATTACATTCGAATCGTTTTCCAATATAGATAAATCATATTATATCAGGACCATTACATTAGAATCGTTTTCCAATATGGATAAATCATGTTATGTTAAGGCCATTACATTCGAATCATTTTCCAATATAGATAAATCATATTATATCAGGACCATTACATTCGAATCATTTTCCAATATAGATAAATCATATTATATCAGGACCATTACATTCGAATCGTTTTCCAATATAGATAAATCATGTTATATCAGGACAATTACATTCGAATCCTTTTCCAATATAGATCAATCATATTATATCAGGACAATTACATTAGAATCGTTTTCCAATATAGATCAATCATATTATATCAGGACCATTACATTCGAATCGCTTTCTAATAATAGATAAATCATATAGTAAAATCTTTTTTTTTAATATTTCAATTGCCATATTGATACAGTGACCCAAATGTTCTGATGTAGGAACTGGATGTAATCTGGTTTCTAAATTGAGGTAACTCTCTTTCTAAGGGTTAATTATATAGTTTCCTTATTTTTCTGCTTATTTCACATTTAACAAATAATCGTAAGGTCAACATACATCTATTTAATTACTTAGAAATGTAATCATAAATAATGTACTCTGTTCTGTTCTAAAAAGTTATTATTTATTATTTGACAAAGTAAAAGTAATTTTTTAATTCTCAATTGTGATTAGATAAAATAAAGTCCATATTTATCACAGTTCCCGCGAGAAATGGTACATAATTAGATATATCATTCACAATTGTTAACATTATTCTCGGTTAAAGAAAAATAAACATTATTTATTTAGATTAGAAAGTAGAAGTCAACCAAGTATAGAATGTTTAATGTCATAAATAGCCATTAAAATATATAAATTATTCAGACAAATCCTTCTATCTATATTTTTAATATAATATTTAAATAGAGCGTTTAAACATTGAAACTGTGGAAAGTTAGAACATTCAGCAATTTGCAGAAATGAAACACAGTTAGTTTACATATCTGTCTATGTTGACGTATTATCCGGTTTCATTGGTAAACAATCAAAGTAAAATATTTTACAACATTAAAGTAGGACAAGTTACATTAAACCATAAAAGAAGTAGCTCAGCATTTCTGTTTTGATGGACGAGAAATTCTTTATTAAACACAGCGCGTTTTATATATCTAACAATGTGTTCCTTTCGTCATGATAATTACTCACTGTATATATATGCGTTTTTGGTAATAAACATGGGCATTTAGTATCAAACGTAAAGACGTTTGTGTTTCTCAACAAAGAACATGCATTAAACACCACATATTTGCAAGCATTTACGGAATAAACCTTCTCGAGTGTCCTAGCTATAGTTTGTTATCATTGTTTACCATACGACTGCTGTCGAAACAGTTCTTCAATATAATTTATTCTAATTCTGATATCAAATGTGCCATCTTTGCAAAATAGTTGTTAAAGTGGGTGATTATCTGTCTTGATTTTGTTGACTGCGTTTGATATGGAGACAGAAAAGTAAGTATTTTAAAACTGAAGGACAATCCTATCATTAATCTATTTAATTACTCAAACTGATGTAGGTGCAGTTTTTGTTAATTTATGAGTTTTTAAAAATTGTTCTTCACATCAAAATGGAACAAATATTTCGCTCTTAGTTGTATACTTATAACTGTCTGCAGCGTTTTCTAGTTTTATATTTGATCATAATATTATCTGACAATAAATTATTACATTTACGATTTGTAATGCTTTCTAAGAGCTGCTTTCAGATTAAGAACCATTAACATTGTTTTATTATTTTAAACTAAAGCGAGATATAATGTGAAATTCTACTTATAATTTGCGACGGATGCTTACGTTAATATACCTATGGGAGGGTTACACCATATATTATAATAGTTTACATCATTTGGTTGTGCCAGATTTTTCGAAACGGAATTTTTAATATCATCATTAAAGCGAGATTGAAAGAGAGAGAGAGAAAGAAAAGAAATAAATCATAGCTTAGCGCCGAGTGTTTGAATTGTCGCTATATACTTTTGATCTTCTCATTATTCCATATTGGAAAACGTTCTGAATCATGATTTATTATAAGTATATTGATTATATGGGCTAATAAGTATGATGCTTCAGGCCCCTTGTAGGCTAGAAAATGTTATCACTTATTTATTCTCATGTCAAAAAAAGTTGAACATACCACAGATAACCCCGACAGACAGTCAATAGGTTTTTAAAAATTCTACAATTTTAGTTAAATTTAAAAAAAAAACGATAAACATATTAACTTTACTATTCATATCAATTTTGTTATACTTGACGTAGACCTAATTGCCTTATAAAATTGGAACATACTTTAAAATGATCCATCTTTTTCATTTTGCTATTAAGAATTGATAAATTTCACTTGTATTATTAATATATAAATATTCTATTAAGAAAAATAGACATGGACTTATGTTATGCTTTATATAATAATTTACTCAAATTGTCATTGGTATTAAATAAGGTATTTTATAATATGATATCACTTTGAAAGTGATATTATGTTTCCAATGTGCACGACTAGTCTCCTAGCAACCAACGACTCGCATATAATTAACTATAGCCTTTGTTTATTTTGAATATTGAACTTGTCATATAATTACTAGATTAATTGTGTCCGAAGGGAGAATTTATTTTTTGTGACTTTGACGCTTCTACCAACAATTATACTTAATTTATTGATTATGATTGAAGTAAATAGACATACAAAATGAATATATTATATTTTTATTCTAGAGAAAAACTGTGAGTCGAATTTTATTAATGACTGAGCAAGCTTCAATGAAACATGTTTCTTTGTATTTGATAATAATTGTCAGAGTCTTGACAGAATAGTGAATGGTCACGAAGTTTATCTATGAGCATGACTAGATTTATATCGGATGTTAAAAAAGGGGAACATCATATTTTTTAATTAGGAAGAATCAATGTAATTAGACCCACAAAGGAAGGAATAGATAGACGATTGATAATATATCAACTCTCAGATTATCAATATTAACGTGATGTAATAATTTTAATAATTCCACGGGCACAAGAAAATTATATTTCAGTTTAATTTCTCAATCTGTCGACTATGATGTTAGCAACTATCGCAATGTCAACTACCAACTGTGACGTCACCAACGATCGCAATGTCAACTACCAACTGTGACGTCACTAACTATCGCAATGTCAACTACCAACTGTGACGTCACCAACTATCGCAATGTCAACTACCAACTGTGACGTCACCAACTATCGCAATGTCAACTACCAACTGTGACGTCACCAAC
>JAUZND010001250.1:0-13604 GCA_034780555.1 Coelogynopora nodosa | reverse complement strand
ACCTACACATATCAT
This sequence comes from Coelogynopora nodosa, assembly GCA_034780555.1. Classification (NCBI taxonomy): domain Eukaryota; kingdom Metazoa; phylum Platyhelminthes; order Proseriata; family Coelogynoporidae; genus Coelogynopora; species Coelogynopora nodosa. Next base: position 13,589 of record JAUZND010001250.1, on the reverse strand, counting down.
TATACATATCACTATACCTACACATATCATTATACATATCACTATACCTACACATATCATTATACATATCACTATACCTACACATATCATTACACAAATCTATAATGAGAGTGTTGGTAGTTTTAATTAAAATATAGTTTTATATATTAGCCTATGTATATATATATTTAATTTGACTTCTCAAAGTATTAAAGCACTTTTGATCTTATTGGATGTCTTCAGTAGTACGTATGTATAGTTATATATTTACTTGATAATAGTGGCAATAGCTGGATAATTATAACAAAAACGTTTCATCCAAATTTTATTAATGAGCATTTCGCAACATATTTCTTCAAAGCTCTGAATAATCATAAATTTTAATTACACAGAATAAATGCCTAATTGATGTCCCAATCCTGTGGTATTTTCTTTTCAAGCAAAGATGTTATCCATATCTATTATGTGTACTCAATAATGTATTATTTAATATATTTTCTTGATTATTATACTGAACGAATCCACTAAGGCTACTTGGAGAAGTCAAATTAAAAAGTACAAACTTAACTTTACAATATGTATTTCACCTGTGTTTGGCCTTTATATTATACTCAATTTTACAATCAATTATAATTCAGTATTATACAAATACTCAATTATTTATAATATCAATTATAAAATAACTTATATAAACAACTCTACTTTATATATTATAAAGCTAACACATAAAATATGGAATTCATAAAAAGGTCTCATTATCTCCTATAAGTCACATTATCTGATCTGGTCTCATTATCTCATATAAGTCTCATTATCTCATATAAGTTTCAATATCTCATATAAGTCTCATTATCTCATATACGTCTCATTATCTCATACAAGTCTCATCATCTGACATAAGTCTCATTATCTCATATAAGTCTCATTATCTGATCTAGTCTCATTATCTCATATAAGTCTTATTATCTCATATAAGTTTCATTATCTCATATAAGTCTCATTATCTCATATAAGTCTCATTATCTCATATAAGTCTCATTATCTGATATAAGTCTCATTATCTGACATAAGTTTCATTATCTGATATAATATAATTAGGAAAATAATTACTTTCAGAGAATTTATTTTTATATGTGGCCAAAAAACTTATAAATAATCATAAAAACTCAATTGTGTGTATAATATGTGCATTAATAATATTTATTAATAATATATTAATAATATTAAACATATGTATATCTATTATATAAAGTATGTTCTTACTTAACGATAGTCAATATGTAATTATAAACAGTCATTAATATGCTTACAATGTATTTCCCCTCATACATATATATTTCACACAATACACGATGCATATATTTGTAATTCAGAATTGGGAATAAAGCACGTTATAATTAATTTCACAAATGGGGAAACATATACGGGAACAACGTTTTCGTACAAAACTGTTCATGTAACAATTGATAATTATAAGTCAGTTTACTACATTGCTGTTAAATATGTGAAAATTAGATATAGACTGTATCTAATACACTTTCTTGTATGCCAGTCATACATTACATATTTTTACACTGAGTTTTATTTAATTAATTATACACCATTAATAAAGAAGTCGACTATTGATAAAAACCAAAACATTCTCAATAACTTTAGACCTGTATCAAACTTGTCATTTATTGGTAAGACAATAGAACAAATGTTTCCATCCCGCTTGCACGATAACATGTCAATGTCTCATAATTATTACGCTATACTATGGTGTCCACTCCTGTTTACAGGCTACACAACACCACTAGCAGTTATCATAGCGTCGTTTGACCTCGAATATCTCTGGCGGACCAAGGGGTTTTGAGTGTGGACATCTCTAAGATATACAATTTAAACGAGGTCTGCAAGGCTTACCTAGTTTGCCTCGAGGTATGCAAGGTTTACCTCGTTTAAATTGTAAATCTTAGAGACATCCACACTGAACCCTTTGGTCCGCCATACATATCACCTGCATGCCGATGATACACAAATATGGTTATCGTTTGATTCAATGAAAGCTGAGGAAACGGTTCGGCGTATTGAGCCATGTCTCCAAGCTATTTGCAATTGGATAGTCGTGAACTAGCTCTAAGTCAATGCGTCTCAAACATTAAAAAAACATTATTTTTTTACAGAATGCACGTTTATACATTTAAGATAGTTTTTTTTTAAGATACATCCTTTTTTCCCGCAGAATACAGCTTTAACAATTTGTAATATTACTTATTGGCAATAAATCTTTAGCCTTATTGCTTATCATATGTAGGATGATAGAACGAAACATTCCACAATTCACGTTACGAAAAATATGAGCCAAAACTATGACGGAGTTATATATTTACTATAGTTGCAAAGGTACAAATAATTAAACATAGAACGATTATAGCATATTCATATATAACATAATATAATATAATATAATAACATAATATAATCATAACGATTGTAACACCCTATTATACAATAGACGATAACAAATGTTGACTGGAATACGGTATCTGGTGAATATTAGGGTGTGACTTAAATCCGGAGTAAATTTAACATATTTTTCATGTTCATGAATGCCAAAGTAGCTAATATAAAAAACAAGATAAATGTGAAAATGATCATGGTGGCCAAAAAAACAAGAACTGGATTTTAGAAGATCGGTAAAATATAGCTAATTTGAATTAATTATTTAACAAATTCTAGTATTCTCGTATTAGTTTTACATTTTATATTTAGGCTAATAGATATTAATTTAATATTATTAAAGAAGACTTTTTTAGTAAAGTTTAAATATATAATTACGTGATTTACATGTATTAAAATTAATTTAACTTTGTAGGCCTATAGCTATAAAATATACTTTCATATAAATTATTACATGTTTTACGTTCTTGAAATTGCCATAGTTTGTTTATCTATAAAGCTACTGGTTTTATTGCAGACATTGAAAAATAGGTTTTAATTCATCAGTGTTTCTTTTGGTTTTTCCTCTGTTTTTTCCTTCTAATTTTCTTCCAGATTTAGGTCACAAACTCAATATTTAAAGTCCAATTATTAAACAGTAGCCTAATAGAGCATAAATACGCACAATTTAGATTATAACATTAGAAATAGTTATAGATAATTGTCACATATTATTATTAATACATAACATAATATTCAAGTCGGAAAGATTTAACAGATCAATAAAATAAAATAATATAATATAATAATTGGACATATGTATGAAAATCCACTGTACAGTTCAATTAAAAATAAAACACACTGGCTGAATATAATATATAAATAAGGAGCAGCTAATTCAAAATAACAGCTTATTTACAAATACATTTTTGTGTACTAGCATATAAACACATATATTAGGGGACCACGGTGCAGGGTATACATTAAAAAGGTATTATAACTCTAAATATCTATTAAAATGTGCATTTAAGTAGGCCTAAAGTGGTCCAGGGTAAGCCATTAACAGAAAATAGTGCCGTTTGGTCATTTTAGTTAGTGATGATCAGTATTTGAAAATGTGCCCCACCTTCATTTATAATATTGCTCCGCGGCTCCTGGTACATATTATATATATTAAAGCGATGCAACGATTCTGCACCTAAGTGACATAGCAGTTAACAAAATTTACTGTATCTTAATTTTTGTACAATAATTTTATGAATTATTATATCATTACTTGAGTTATTTGAATAATATCTTGTTTTTCAGTAATCTAGAGCCGCATTGTTTTAACCTTTTCATTTAGAAAACACTATTTTAATCACAGACTGTTATATATCAGACTGGTTTAGATGATGTTATTCTAAATACACATTACAATTATATAACCACTGTGAAATCTTATTTGCAAGTTAACAATCACACTTTACATAAACAAACAAACTATACTATTCAGAATTTACAAAACCCACATCGTAATCAATTTCAATGCAGGCGGGGGAATTTGTATAGTAATTCGGTACAATGAATTATAAACACTTTTTTGTCAAACACTTTTTTTCTACCATACAATAAGTCTTTGTAACATCCTGCACTGTTTATCCGCGCACTTTCAACTTCACAGATATTTCCTATAATAAATGCCATATTATAGAAGATATTTATTGTAATTCTGTTCATTCGGGTAAACGCCACAGTTTCACATGAGGACATTCAAATATTTTCATCTGAATACAAAACTGTTGACAGAGCGTAAATACTCATGTTAGTTTCTGTTATTAATACATAAAAGATGTCAACAACTTATTCCCAAGTGGATACCATAGTAGTTTCGCCACGCGAACCATGTATACGAAATCTAAAAGTGTTGTAAATAATCCTACGAAAGGACTTTAAAAACGCGTAATAGACAAACGTATTGGCCGAACTGTTCAGGACAACTAACAGGAGAGCGAACTTCTGGACAATGACATAGTCGAGGTAGCGTCCCGGCAAGGTCTCCGTGCTGGTCAGCAAGGTGTAGAAGCTGTCCACAGAAAAGGAGAAAATGAAAATCAAGGTGACAATCATGACCGCCTTTGTGAGGTTGACCAGCGATGCTGACAGCTGGTCCCCGCTGGCCGGGGCAATCCTGTTCTTCCTCACCAGGACATAGGTGACCCGGCCATAGAGCCCGATAAAGAGGACGGTCGGGATGAGGAATATGGTAACGAACCAAAGCACCCCTGACGCGGTCAAGACTCGTCGAAGTTCCGGCCCGTCCAGAGCCAGTTTTGGCACGCAGCTGTCGTTGTTAAAACGGACGATAAATAGGATTGGTGCTGTCAGCAAGCCGGCATAGGGCACATTTATGGTGAGACATATCCAGCCCAATTTCCGGGCCGTTCTGTACTGCTGCGGCCTGGATACGGCATTGAAACGATCGATTGCAATGCCCACCAAGTTTTGTGCACTGTAGAAAATCCAGAACCAGTTGAAAAATTGACTGTGCCAAAAGTGACAAACGAAAAAATCAAAATTTTTGTTTCCCGTCACCCACATGGGTGGCTGTAGCAATGTGATAATTGTGGTCAGGCAGACAAGACCATCGGCAATTGCTTGCATTCTCATTAGTAAGTTGGTAATCTTGGAAGCCATTCGAAAGCGAACAAGGCTGATTAAAAGAATTATGTTGCCCAGGAGACCAATTATAACAAATATTATCAGACATTTGTTAAATGTGTTGACCCAATCGTTTGAAGTCTCCGGTGTTACCTCATTAGAGCTTTGAGTAATATTATTCATAGTAGAATTGAATTGGAAAAATATGAAATAACTCTAAAATTTGTTAAAATTAAAAAAGAAAAATGAAATGAAAAGAAGTTATAATATCTAAATAGAATTATTCAACCAATAAGGATCTTCAAATAAATAAAACACACAGGTTTGTAATTGGTTGTATCCATATTTAATTCCTTAATATATTTACTTATGTATTTTATAAAAGTAAGAGCTTTCAAATACTAGTTTACGAGAGTTCAACAAATAAAAATAGAAACAAGCCAGTAAGTATACAGTTAAATCAACTCATTGAAGAGTTTATTAACAGGCATTGGAAGCATGACATTGTGTTGCAAATAATCGATTTAAAGGTATTGGAAGCATAACATGGCGTGGCAAATAATCGATTTAAAGGTATTGGAAGCAGAACATGGTGTGGCAAATAATCGATTTAAAGGTATTGGAAGCATAACATCGTGTTGCAAATAATTGATTTAAAGGTATTGGAAGCATAACATTGTGTTGCAAATAATCGATTTAAAGGTATTGGAAGCCTAACATTGTGTTGCAAATAATCGATTTAAAAGTATAATAGTAATGTTGAAAAGGTTTAATAATTTCTATGGTGTGTATTTTGTTATTAAACGAAATATACTTTTATGTATTTTAGTGTAACTGTGAAATAAGCATAGGCGCAATTAATGCCGTTAAATAGATTTTATAGTTTCAAGGTTGCCATAAGTGACCAAGTCGCGGTTTCTTGTGCAATTATTGCGGGATTTTGAGTGGAAAAAATTATTGCACTTTCAAGCAAGAAACTTGCCCTGGATTTTTGCGGGAAAGGATGGGATTATTATTTTGATATATCCTACGGGAATTTTGTAAGGATTCTTACTGGATTGGTTGCTAAACGTTGGTCACATTTAGAGTCCGCCATGTCACTTCAACTTGAATCAATGAAAAACTTTGCATTTATATGTATTTTTGCACAGGATTTTACTGAGCCTTTTTTGGAATAAGTGTCACGGCCATATATTATATACCCGGAGATAATGTCAGAATTGTGGGCTGTATTTCCAAAGGTATTGATATAGGCTCACGTGTTATAATTTCACTACCAGATTTAAGTTCGCAAGGCATAGTTATGTAATTTTCATTCATTGACATGATTTTTGTTTAGACAGATAGAGAAAACTTTTGCGATACAAAGTTCACAGTAACACGAAAAATTTCTCATTTCAATAAACCCTTTTTGTAATCCTTGAACACTTCTTATGTTGAGTACTCCATTCACGAGTTTACCAAAATTTGATTGATTATAAGTTCGGATAACTCTTGCTTTGTCAAGAAAAAATATTTTTTCGACTGAGCATACTATATTATCATATTTGTGTTCAACAAATTCCTTGTGTTTTTTGGCGTACTCGAAGTATTCCAAAGGCGATGTCAAAATAATATCTTCTCGTGTTATTGCGTTTCTAATTGGTGTTTTCACATGATCTCCTAACCCATCCCATATATTCTGAAGCTCGTTCGTTTCGCCATAGTGCCGAATAGAGATAGGTAATCTTGGCATTCTTTTTTTCTCCGTTTTGTTTAAGATTTATTTTGAGTACAGTTTTTTTCCTTGATAAAGTTTGTCCACTCTACCTCTTCTATGTTTCGTATAGATTGTCGCCACAATGCCTTATGGACTTCATTATATTCTGTATTTGATTTCCTTAGTGATTTTTCGATTATGTTTTGTTTCTTTGATCTTTGACATCTTTTTTCTTGTATTTAAAAAAAATCTGAATTTTATTTAACATTATTTCTATACTGTAACTGTCGTATAGTTTCGCCAATTCTCGTTAGTGATTGTCCAGTACAGCATTTTATTTTACGCTGAGAGGCGTTTCTTCCTTCCTATAAACTGAAAAATATTAATTCATCATTATTATTAGAGTATAACGATAAATGTGATCGACATTCAATTATTGTAATAAAACTTCACGCACGTAACGCTTTTATTGATAATGGTTATATTCCAATTATAAATGCATTAAATAATGATCGGTAGGGCTTTAATGAACTTCTAAACCGTGTATCTAATGGCTCACAATATATTTAAAACAAAAATTAATATATAGACCATGAAGCACATATATGATCGGAATAGTTGCATTATTTATTAAATTAGTTATTGGCGTCAATTTAAAAACTTTTTTTTAAAGTTAACACACCGTGAAATAGTATTCTAATAACCTAAACCACTCAGAATATAATGAACATTATAAATAAACCTATTCACAAACCATCACAATGTAAGTAGATATTCGCGTTATTTTAGTGCGTTAATTGCTAAAATTGTCTTTTTGACTTATAACTTTTCCAGAGATAAATGGTTTTATCTTTTTGTAATAAAATGAAATACTGTTCCATACAGGTTGCCATTGCGTCTTCCAAAATAATAGTATTACCTCAACTTTTGTTCTTTTTTGTTTTGAGTAACTTTATAAATTTGCAGCCGCAAAATAATAAAATTATTGAAAATAATACCAATTGTTTTACCAAAAGTAGAATATGCAATAACATACGGGTGAAACATTATTTTAACAGTAAATGTAAAAATACTAAAAAGAAATGTAAAAATATAATTCATAATCAAAAAAGTGAAAATCACATTAAATAGAACAAAATGCAATGTGCTATGCTTATTATATTTAAAGTACTGTAAAACATGTTGTAAATTATGGTTTATTTTTATATGATGCTTCACTACTGTACATAAAATCGTCTATTCATCAATTATACAAAACTTATAATATTATACAAAAATTGGTCAATTTTATTTGAAAGGAATATATTTTATGACCCTTGATATAAGGAACATTTTTAAAATCAATTGAGTGTACGTTACTATAGTGTCAGGGTGGATAATTAGGAAAAAATTAATAAGCGATCATACCCTAATAATGCCGATCAGGGCGGAATTTTAAGGGCAAATTTAATAAGCGATCATGTTCGGTTATTCGGGACACTACAGTATTAAGGGATTACACTGTAATGCGTTGCATACGTCCATATATAATGTATCCCAAACAATCTTTTGAACCGCGCTAGAAATATTTAGAATAATACTACTGCAGTTATTAAAAATACTCATTCATTGTTTAATTGCATAAAAAACAAAAATATAAATAATAATGACAAATATTTCATACAATCTAATTATAATTATGGGTAAATTGTTCACAATTTAATTTTGTCCTATATTTGTTGTGTGTGGGAATTGCCTTAACTATGTAGAGGACGAGGGAAAATAAATATTGAGTAAATGCTCCAAAATTTTTATATAACCCAGTTGTGAATTTAATTTTTTTAAATTTGTGATAATTTGTCAAAATTATGCTGTTGATAACCTTTATTTGAAAACTACATTTTATAATATTATCAAAATGGTTATATTCTCAACTGACATAATACTCCTGGGCCAAAATCTAAATAAGATCAAATAATAAATTTTGAATAGTAAATAATTTATTGTAAAGATATATATATTATTTACAATTATTTTAATCTCATAGCTATTAAATGTAATTCACTACCATATTATTATTTACTCGTGTTGCTTAAACAATTACTTTTATAGGAACATGTAGAAATATAATAAAACGCTTGGCATTTTCATTTTGCATACAGTTAAATTGTTTCAATAATCTAGGTTTCTAGTGATAAGTTTGTCTCTCATTTTAGAAATGATCCCAAAGATACTAAATATTTATTATAAACATTATTTAGTATCTTTGGATGATCCACTTCGGTGAACAATTTAGTGTTGGCTTCGATCATTTTCGACCGGTGCCTTTTATCCCTATAGGCTAGCGTTCCTTTCTATGGTCATTCTACATGCCACCAGAGAGTCATATCCACCTACGCTATTGCTATACTTCGGCAGAATCCCACTTTTTGAGGGTTTGGAGATTATAATATACTACTATTGATATCACGGCGTTTCTCTCGGAGGCCACATTCTCTTAGGCTTGGGCATCCTAACTGTCAGTCTAATATAACGGATGGAAACTTTTTATAAAATCTAAATGAAAATGTATAAATATAAAATCTAATGAAAATGGTACAAAAAATATGTTTTTTTCTATATGGGCTATCATTTCAACAAATAAAATGTTTATACTTTAAAAAGTATTAAAATTAACAAAAATATACTAAATATATCTCACTTTTTTCACTAATCTTTAAAGCTTAGCTGTACGAATTATTTTTAGTCTATTATAAGCTGGATGGGGTCAAAGGGACGTACTTTTTAATGGTGATTCAAATTATAAAACTTGTTCTCCGTTGAGATGCTTTGTCAATTGTCCATTTAACGAATAAAGATAATATAAATATTATTTATTATAGCAGGCGCGACGTAGTGGCCTCCGATCTCACCAAGTTTTACAACGTAGTTTACATCTTTTGGAGTTGAGCTCAATGTATACAGTAAAAGTTGTATACTAAACCTAAACGATTCTGAGAAAATTGGATGTACAGTAATAATTCTAAAATATATTTACTAGTTTCAATATTATTGACATCTAGATAAAAGATTTTTATGATCATGAGATGTGTTTATCATCAATTTAGTTTGATGACGTTTGACTAATATTTATGAAATATTTCAGTGTGATATAAAACGTTAGAAAATATTTTAGATATGTTTTTAATATAAATTTAGAAGTTAAGAAAAATAGGACTTTCAATAAATAATCTGAACGAAATATCTGCCTCGTATATTTACTTGCTAAATTCACTTTTGGTTGCTTATTTTTTCCATTTAAATAAAATTATCAAACTTTTCATTATTATATGGTTAATTATTTGTTACAACCTATTGTCTTCCATTATAACAAAAACGATGATACACTAATCCAGAAAAAACTCATTTTTTTTGGTAAACTATCATTTTTGAATAAAACTTGCGCTAAAATAGTATAATAAGATAAATAGGAAAGTATATTTAGTTTAAAATGAAATTCGCGAGATACACTTTCCCCATTTTTTAATACAAAATGTTATATATAATTCATTAAAACGATTTTTCCTACGACAAGCAATTGTGTTAAAATTATATAATTTATCTGTTACTACAGTTTACGCCACTTCTTGATCCAAAGTTATTATATTAACATAGATATAAACGATTAGCAAAGGAAATGCAATGAAGAAAGAACAGTCAATATATTATATATAAAAATAATACCATAAAGTATGCAACAATAACTATAATATTAATACAAACAAGAAATTATTATTTTCTATAGAAATTACTTAATATAAAAATAAGGTTAGAAAATCGCTTCAAAATTGTTAATAAGTTATTATATCATAATTATCACATAATTGACAGACTGTAGGATAGATAGAGCTTTAAATATTATAAGAAAGACACATCACTGAATACAATGTAATACCCAATATTCCCAGCACTATAATGATAAGCCACCACAAGACGTATTAGTGCACCAGTAATCCATCATCAAAGTCAGCCAGATCTAAGCCCGGTCAAGCCCCGTCCAGCTACAGCTTGTGCCACTGCCTGATCCACAGTGCAATGTAGCGCCGCTCGATCTGGCGCGCCTCGCGTATGTCCGGGGTGTCGCGGGGATCGGCGCCTCTGAGGTCGACGTGGTGCGCTCCGTTGGGGATGACCAGAGAGGGCAGCGAGGACGAGATCACCTCCAGCACCCCTCCCGCGGACCAGGGGTCCAGATGACCGTTGCTGCACGGAGGGGATATAGTGCCACACATGTACACGTGATACGGGCGACTAATGCGGTTAGTTATATGAGAGGTTATGCTACCTTTTGGGGAATTTACACGAAACATCTAACGGCTAATAAAATATTAAAAGTAAAATCCAAGAAACAATTAATTTAAATAGTCTTATAAAGCTATGTATAGGATTTCTAGTCAATATATAACCTTTATTCTCATAATAATTACACAGCAGTCAATTATTGAAAACTATATTATGTATAAATAAAATCTGTGATTTACAATTTGAAAAATATATCAAGATATATTTTTTAACAATTATTAATAAAATTTTAACACGGTACAATTAATACAACATTATGAAGCATGTATTATATGTATATTAATAATATATGATCTTAAATCACCACAGATCACTCCTTGGGTGCAGCCATTTTGTTTTGGTAAGATTTACAACAAAAAACGCTACCCAGATATATCATTTCGAAATAGGCAACGCATAACTTGATCCCCGATCGTGGCAAAATTATTTTATAGTTATAATTTATTCATTTTTAAATTGTTAGTTTAATTTAATAGATTTTAAATCTTTTCACGTTATAATATATTAATTGTTTCGTTAGCGCATGGTTCACTACTTCCAACAATTTATGAATAATATAGTGTAAAAAGAACGATACATTATAGATATATATCATTTCTATTAAAAACTTTTTATCTTAATTTCAAATTTTGAAAAAAAACTTTCTCTAAAACGATTCAATGTTCAAACCAAATTTTGTTTTAACAATCTGAACATACTACTTAATATATCTTATATAATATTGTAATACAAGTAAGTAATAATTCTAATATATTATTTATAAATCCTGTCTACAATGATAACTATGTTTCCTCGATAACTCAGAATTGGTCGGGAGGGGTGATTGTATGCTGCATTACATGATAGTAATAATTTAAATTAATAAAAAATAGCAGGATCTGAATTAAAGTTAAATGAATATTAATCACCTTCTTTATCAGTGTCTCTCAGACGTTAATTTCAGAAAATTATCAATACTATAGCGGTCTCATAATGAACTTTCTATTATTCCGCTTGCTTATTTTGATATTTCGCTTATGTTATTTTCAATCTATAATTTTAAAACAACATTACATTAATTAATTGATTAATGGCTATACATTACATCAAATAATGTACATTACTCATTTGAAACTGTCGCCAATAATAATGTCGTAAACGTGGGTTCTTAATGGAAACTGATTTTTTTAGTTTAACGCTTTTTTAAACAAATTGTTAAATCAAATATCATATTGTATATTATACGATATTTGCAGATTGGTTGTTAATTACTATACTAAATACTGCTAAATATATCACAAGGCAAATTAAACTCATTTAAGTGCACCTGTTGTCATTTCACTTTCACTCGTATAGTTGTGCACAGTATTGTACGACAACTGTTAAACATTTACCAACATTTAATATACAACACACTGCACTACACCATGTAACAAATATATTCTGTAAACATCCACACATTAGATGCCAATAGATACTAATATTCACCACTGAACTTTGGCAACTATTGGCATCTAATGTGTGGATGTTTACAGCATATCTTTTGTTATATGGTGTGGTGCATTAAATGTTGGTAAATGTTTAACAGTTGTCGTAAAAAGGTGCTGACTATAAAAGTGAAATGACAACAGGTGCACTTAAATGAGTTTAATTTGACATGTGATATATTTAGCAGTATTTAGTATAGTAATTAACAACCAATCTGCAAATATCGTATAATATACAATAATTATGATATTTTATTTAACAATTTGTTTAAAAAAGCGTTAAACTAAAAAAATCTGTTTCTATTAAGAACCCACGTTTACGACATTATTATTGGCGACAGTTTCAAATGAGTAATGTATATTATTTGATGTAATGTATAGCCATTAATCAATTAATGATATATTATGTTGTTTTAAAATTATAGATTGAAAATAACATAAGCGAAATATAAAAATAAGCAAGCGGAATAATAGAAAGTTCATTATGAGACCGCTAACATAAATATATATATAATTTTTCGCGAGACTAAACATAACACAAAACTAGAAGATAGTCAATATATATATATATATATATAATGTGGTTAAGTATTTTGTGAACTTTAAACTTTATAGTAGAAAACATTTCCATTGAAGTATTCATCGTTTTCTGAAATTAACGTCTGAGAGACACTGATAAAGAAGGTGATTTTATAAAAGTCTAGATAAACTAGTTTTCTAAGAATAGACTTATTGCATCGGTGTAGAGATAAGTAGTGTTTGTAAGAAATAACAATATTTATGAAGCTATGGTCAGGATTTCGACACCTAATCTAAGTCAGGATTTCGACACCTAATCTAAGTCAGGATTTCGACACCTAATCTAAGTCAGGATTTCGACACCTAAACTAAGTCAGGGTTTCGACACCTAATATAAGTCAGGGTTTCGACACCTAATATAAGTCAGGGTTTCGACACCTAATCTAAGTCAGGGTTTCGACACTTAATCTAAGTCAGGGTTTCGACACCTAATATAAGTCAGGGTTTCGACACCTAATATAAGTCAGGGTTTCGACACCTAATCT
>JAUZND010001249.1:0-13605 GCA_034780555.1 Coelogynopora nodosa | reverse complement strand
AGCCAGGAACAGGAGAGTCCAAGGGCGGGCTCGAACCTGCTCCGAGACAACACCCTTGGCATCCGTAAACCAGCGTCTTAACCACTCGGCCATCCCGTTCCCAAACGGGTTATTAAATAAAATTTTTTTTATTATCTTTTGAATTAAAACCTATAGATTAATTTTCATTATATTGTATATTTGACTCCGCCCATTGCTATTTATCTGTACACCAAAATAAAGGCTTATTTTAAAACCATATAAATTTAATTATATGAGTATAAAATACGCAGTCGAATTCACAATAATTTTCAAGAGTGATTAATATTAAAAAAAATTAAACCACCCATTAAAGAACGTGGACTATAAATAGATATTTTATCCGAGATTTGTCAAAATAAACTGGCACAAAAAAGATGTCATATTCTCGGGATGTTATATATGGGTTTCAAAACTATTGAACTAAATTCTGCATATTTGTTGAAGTAACTTTCAGTTGATCTGTACTTTTATGTATTCTTTGCGCAATTTACATATAGCCTATTTATATAACAATTAATGAAATTTGTAATTTCGAAAAAAATCCCTCTTAAACTGGAAAAACTTTATATAAAAGTGAAATTTCATAGAAAAGAATAATGATTATATATTAGGAATGCCTTTATATATATATAGCTAAACATATATTTATTAACAATTAATGTACCAATACGTGAATTCTTCGGATTATAGATTCTCAGACTTATACGGTATCAAGAAAAAGAACAGGTCATGTAAATTTTTGACTTCATGCCATTTATTTTATTCATTTAATAATTTTATTTGTTAGTCCGGACAAAGCTTGCACACATATTTTTCTCGGTCGAATCAAGCGCTTAATTCCATTTCTATTAAACTTATTTAATTTTTAATTTTAACCAAAAACTATGATTGTAAAATATTTCTATAAAAACACCAACAAGAGTATATATGTCAAAAATGGATAAACACAAAAAATATTTAATAAAATCGATAAATTCTATGTTAATTATATATATATATATATAAAACAGTAATTGCCAGAATTTAATAATTATATTAGCAAGGATAAAATGGTTTATTTAATAATTGAGTAATAACATTATTAAGATTATACTTTAAAGAAGAGATATCAATACAAAATAAATGAAAATTATTGCAATTTGTTCTATAACAAGTGACGTGTCATTCTTATATATACTGTAATCGAATTACACTTTTTACTTTTCGCTTACATATTCACCAATATAGTTTTTTTTCAAATAAGGTAGCTTACACCGACATTTTATTCTCGTGATGTGAAATATAACTGCTATTGTGAATCCAACTTTCCTATTTTCGCAGACTCGCCGTATCTCACGAAGCCAACCTGGCCTCCGCGACAAACAGCTACCCCCTGTAAGTTGACGTCATCATCAAGTCATATTATGATAATAATTATTATTTATAGACAGATTTCTTGCATATAACAGTTAAATTGTAAATATTAACGTGTGTGTGTTGTTGTTGTTTTGGCAGCCTACGGGTCGAATCCACTCAGTAGCAATGTCAGTCCATATTCGATGCCTCACAAGGACCCCAATCCTTCATCTCAGTGGAGACCACAAGGTAACATTTAAAAAATATATAATTGGTGGTTATATATATATACATATATGAGACATATTTGAACTGTTTTGTTATATAGAAATGTTTGTTGGTCAAATTAAATGGAAGTATTATACGTAAAATACTTACATTTAATTTGACCAACAAACATTTCTATATAACGCGTAAGGAAATACATCTACAAGATAATAAAAATAAATAAAATTGATTGAGTAAAACATATTTTCCAGTGGAATAATCACAGCGAATGAACAATATTAATTTGAGATAAACTTATTTAGAACACTTAAGCTATAAGCTTATATCAAGAGAAAAATACAGAGAGGGAAAATTGAAAATGAATTGTTTTGGCCATTATACATTTATTTAAACAATGCTGTTTTCCTTTTGTTTCTGTATAATTATATTTTTATTTCTGTAATTTTTTAAAGTTTTAGTTTCTGTGATTTGTCTATGGTTTACAGCAACTGCACGTTTTCATTCAATCAAACTTATTAATTTATATTAACTGTATCATTTAATTTTTAAGTAATTATAACCTTTATAGAATTATTCGTGTTATTTAATAAAAAAAGTCAATTTAGTTAAAAAGAGGAGTACTTTTAGATGTACCTTTTGTTTGAAACCAAATAACTTTATTTGTGTAGCTAACATAAATGTATAGCTCTGACCGAAACATAAGTTTGGTTTATATACTTTATACAATATATAAGTGAGTGAATGACGTAGCGTGTTATGTGAACCAAACAAAATAAAATCTTATTTTACTATTATAGAATTAATTTATCATATTTTTAGAACTATTGATGAAAATACCCATCTAATTTGAGAAATCTTCTTTTATATGCATAAAAATTTAGATTTTTGCGAAATATAATTATTTAAATATATAAATAACTTTTCATATATAGCAAAATTAACTTTGTAAATCAGAGAATAGTCGTCGTTAGTTTCGGTTCGTTAAAACCAGGAATTAATGAAACACGTCGGACATCCATTGTTGAAAGTTGGATTGTGTCAATAATTCTGTCCGAATAGACAGATATACATCGAGTTTTAAAAGTACGACATAAGGGTGACTCACTTCACCATGATCCTAGTTTATATAATTGTTAAAAAATTTTATATTTCAAATAAATTCATTTTTGAATTGTAACATAGTATTAATGAAAATTATTTTTAAAAATTAATGTTTCGGAGTAATGTTGAACATTATATTTAAAATTATTTATGTTTTATCGTTTTTTATAACATTTTAAAACCTTTTCTTCAAATGGTACCTTGCGGCTTTTATCAACAAAATGTCAATTTTTTTTCGGTAAACTTTTTTTCATTTATGGTTGAAATAATTCAATTTTTTTTGTAATGGTCCTTCATGTCCTTTTATTTTTTATCCATATTCCTTTAATTTTATTTCATTTTTTCTTTGTGTACAACAATAAACTATAGCAAATTTATATCTTCTGGTTTCCAAATGTGATAAATTACAATCATTATCTAAATTACAATCCAGAGATATTGATCATGACAATTACAAATTGTACTTAAAAAATAATATCGTTGCGTCTTCAAAAAAAATCATATATATATATATATTGTATATATACCTATATGGTGTATTCATGGTTTATGATCAAATATATCATCCAATCTACATTTTTTCAATATCTTTCATCAATAAACGAACCAATTTAAAATCTGTCAAGATTTGTTTATAATTATGCCAGCAACACAAGTAATGCTTTTTAATTTAATTTCTATCATCACGTCAAAAACAAGTGTTTAGTATTAAAACAGTTCAAAATATAATTATAGTAGATGTATTAAACAATTTGAAATTGTATTGAAATGACGTTTACCTTGCCGACGCCGGACATTGCACAATCCAAATACAGACTGGATTCACAATAGCCTGGTTTAATTAGCTCATAAACTCCAGGGGTCATATTAGATTTTATATATATAGACTATAATATAATATAGGCTTGAGCCAAATTGACTCAGAAGTTGGTTATTATTGATTGCGTCATAAGGTCACAAGCCGGCTGCCGTGATCAGTGTTCAGTTGCGGAAGTATTTAGAGAATTAGTTGATGTCATATTTCCCTATTGCATTGATATTATTATTCGGTGTATATATGCTGTTATTAGAGCAATTTAAATACAACGTGCGTTCATATTTTATAATATTACTTATATTGTAAATTTGTTTTATGTTAAGTATATAAACAGAGTAAAAAGAGGTTCAATATCAAATTTATGAATAATTTAATATGAAAATGTTATTTTAGTTTGAGCGAAAGTTTATTTTATATTTTTCTTCTAGATCCAATTTTATTGTGTTTTATGGAACATATTAAATTAAAAATTTAAAGTAATTTAAACATCTTTATAAACAAATAAAAAAGCTTTTTGTATCGCATTGCAAAACTCAACAACTTGTATTGTATATATATTATATTATAAAAATATACATACACCACTTAAAAAATTCAATTATATCACCTCAAATGTTACCAAGGGCGGAAGGATCAATTAAGAGGAGACAAATTCAATAAGTGTGTTAAGGATGCACTAATTTATTTGAAGATATATCTTGGAAACATTCTCGGAAAATAAATTGTTTATACATATATATGATATAATATGCTTTTTATGTATTATAATATGCATATACAATGTTTGTGTACCAACTTAGATATAAAAGCCTAATTTAGGAAATGAGTTGAGCATTCTTTAACACAAACTTCTTCGAAACGCGTTAAAATAAGAAATTTACAGAAAACGAGTTGCATATATATATAGAATGAAATAAAAAGAGGGTTGTAAAATCTCCGGTAATTATCGGTTTGGTTAGCCATTTACAAATTAACGCTATACATATTAACAAAAAGGGTTTGTCAAAACTAGAAAGGAGTTTATTATTTTGTACATCAAATAAGGAATAAAATGGCAATATAGCTTTAATTGTTTGTTTGTAATAAATTCCTAGTCGTGGAAGATGTGTAGAAAAGATCAAGACACTTTTTAATTGAACAAAAAAAGGCTAAATCAAAAAGCACGATGAAGAAGACCCGAGAAAAATAAGTAAAACGATATACTAGAAGGCTTGGGGTAGGGAGGGTGAGGGGGGAGAGCACGAGAGAGGAAAAAATAAGGGGGGTGAGGTTTCAAAGAAAATCATGTGCGTTTAAGTTAACTACACAGGGTAACTTCCGTTGTCTTTTACATGGCGCTATTTTCAACTAATGGAAAGTGACAGGAGAATTCATCACATAGCTTGTAAAACCGCTAAGAAATGATGCTATTTTTCGATTTAATTCTTATTTAAAGCCTTGTTGTTTGGTGGGAAAAGTATCACTGAGGCCGGACTATAAATGATAAATCTTGTTCCTTATTATATCAAATATAACATAACATATACGCAGTGAACGCGCGCGTTTATGAATATAATAACGGGACTTGTTTAATTGATTGTTGATGGTCTAGAGGCAGAACAGTGACGTTTGCAACTCTCAACCTCATGGGAGTTGTTTTCGAGTAATGAAACGACGATTCCGCAGATTTTTTCCCAACCATTTATTTTGTTCTGATATCATGATGGGGTATACATTGTATGTGACATTGAAAGACGATTTTATTTTATATTTTATTAAGGCCATAATTTAATACATACAACTATACATATAGTAGAAAATTATATACTAAAAAATTTGTACCGGATGGTTTTAATAAATTTCTTCAGAGATATAATTATATATGGGAGAAATTTTTGGAAAAATTAATTCTCTGCAAAACTATATATATATAAAAAGACAATTTAATGAAACAATCGCAAGCGATAGAAATAAAATGAGAGAATCGGAAGAGAAATATATTTGTAAATGGCCAATCAATCATCCAGACGATAATATTATTTCATATTATAAAACGGATGTTAACAGAATAAAATAAATTAGCAGCATAATTTGTCTTAATTTGGTGATTTTGCAATCATAGAGTAATTCATGATATATAGAGATAGATATACAGCGACATTTATTGAAGTCATTAAGCAATTGTTGTAAAAATAACATTATTAATATAATAACCATTTGTTAACCATATTAAAAAACCGTTTTCAATTAATGAGTTACACTTGTGGAAGCAGAAAATGCCAAGACTTAATTTGAGGTCTACGGTAGATTGCTTTTTTTCGTTTTGCTAGAAACAAATATATTTTTTAATTTGGGCAAAAACGGTTTAAATTATCGAAAAATTTTTAATTAACGTTAGATATGGCTAAAAATAAGAATATAAGAATTCATGAGAATACATGAGAATACATGAGAATACATGAGAATACATGAGAATACATGAGAATACATGAGAATACATGAGAATACATAAGAATACATTCAAGAATACATAAGAATAATAAGAAAGTAATTTTGAATAGAGCATATTTTTATAATGTTTTACTAGGCCAACTTGTTTTGAGCCTTCATATAGGTTCATTCCTATATATATATATAATATTACTATTACATCGTCTACAAATAAGTTTTTGGTTAAAAAAAAATATTTGATTCGATAAATTAAATATTTCAGATTATAATCTTTTTATGTACTAATTCCATTGTCCGAGTCAAATAATCAATCACAAAAAAGAAAATAGCTGATTTTTATAATTTGAATGATTCAAATACTAAAATTTTCCGCTAAATTATAATATATGAATTATAGAATGTAATGATATTATTAATTTAAGTTAAACTATGTTGAAGCACAATTTGTATATACCATGGAATGATTCAACTGCCAAATGTATTGTTTGTTGAAAATCGTATAAAATGTATAAATAAACAGACTGGAAGGAGGACAGACTGTTATTGTATAACTATAATTTGACTTTATATAATAAAGTTAAATTAGTTTTCCAAAGTATATTAAATATCATTCAAAATAGAGCAGTACTTTCACTAAATATATATATTTATATTAATGTTCCACTTTTGACTCATATACACATAGTTGAGGTAGAACAACAATTGCAATGAAAAGTATAAAATTTGTCATTGATACATAAATACACTAATTATACACAATAATACAATTTCCAAGAATTACAGAATTATTAAAGAAACTTTATCACAATAAATTTTAAAAACGTGTACTACATAAATATATATTTTTTAATTAAAAGTATTATTTTGACAATTATTTTGATAACAAATTTTGTATTTTCCTTTAACTCGTTTAAAAAGGCGAGTATTTTCCCAACCATTGTTTTTAAGACAAACCTCTGCGTCAATATAGTGAATTTTTGTCTTATAACTTTTTAACTCCATCCAAGTTAATTTCGTGGTTTCTTGTATATAGATATAATATAAACATAATGTACAATTAATTTAAAACTGAAACACATGGAGCTGTTAAACACGAAAACACGATATGTGGTTTAATAAGTTCTTCCTGTAGTCGATTTCACACTACACTACTAGCAAGTAGCAAATATTTTTTTTTTTATTATAATTAATCTCAATACAATTGTCCGCTGCCCCCCCCCCCCTCTGAATAGGTTCCGGACAGATTCAGCTGTGGCAGTTTATCCTGGAGCTGTTGGCCGACAGTCGCAATGCCAACTGCATCACCTGGGAGGGCACCAACGGCGAGTTCAAGCTGGTCGACCCAGACGAAGTGGCCCGCCAGTGGGGCGAACGGAAGTCGAAGCCGAACATGAACTATGACAAGTTGAGTCGGGCTCTCAGATACTACTACGATAAGAACATTATGGCAAAGGTGAGTGAGATGATACATGGCGAGTGGATAGGGCGATATGGCGAGTCATGCCTGGGGAATATAATCTACAAGTTTTAACGTCCCTATTCGCGGATTTGAAAAATTGATTTTAGCTAATGTAACCGATACATATAATAAAACTCGATGGCATAAACGCATATTTTGGTACTTATCATAAATAACTAAAAATATAAAATTTTATTTTTGTGTTTTACTATAAACTCACTTAATATACATATTACTGAAAAGAATTAAATTAAATCTTCGCAGTTCTTTAGTGAGGTATACACATTTCACCTCCGACATTATATTCATCCAGCTGTTGAAAAACGACATGGGACACCAGTGAACAACATTTTCTAGCATGTCATGTTAGCATTATAACATTTTTGTTTGTTTTTTGTTTTGTTTATAGGGTTGCTTTTGTTTGACAAAAGATCAATCCGCGTATTAAAAAGATCCGTAATTTTGTACATATCTTTCAAATAGTTTATAAAATACTTCGGCTAAGTTTCAGTAAATTTGATTCACTATAATTTACAACACTACATTTTTAAGTGGTCTAGACAAGTTAATGTGGTCCACTACAACAGCCGTTTCTGATACTCAGATTTACAGATATGTAATAACTAATAATAATTATCTGAATAAAAAATATATTTTGTTCCAAAATAATTTTTCGTTTTTGGATTTCTAAGTGTCGGCACTATGATGCGATCAAAAGACCCAACAACTATGACAAATAAACAAATAACTGACAAATATCTTTTCGAACTATAATGTCTGTTTGAGTTATAAACAACATTTTGTGCGGATTCAAGTTGCATACATTTATTTATCTAAATTTTCATTTAATGACGTCATCATCAACAATTTTATAAAGGGTGTAAAGGGTGTAAAGGGTATAAAGGGTTAAGCTTAAAAGCGTTTATTGTATACTGGAAGTCGTCAAATTATGCATTCAAATATAATTTTAATATGCTATTAATTTTACTCTGTATTAACCAAAAAACATATTTTTTAGATTATTTTATTATATTGTTTTTTATTTGTTTAGTAATAATGATTATATGATTATATTTTATAAAACAATTTTTATATTACAATTGTGACTTTTATTCTAGAATTTTGTTGATATAGGCTATTTAAAAGTATGTGTCCGAATAACAATTTATTAAATGTCTGTGTATTCGTTTATAAATTACCATATAACGCTGACATCTCAGCAATCGATGTAGCTGGAACTTGTAAAGTGGATCATTTGTAACACATTTGTAAAAGTAAAACATTACATGGGAAAAGCTGTTTGTAACATCTTATTTAAGTGGTTCTAGCCCCAGGAGTACAGAACACATGTTAATATAATATAAATGAGTATTGATAATCTCTATGTGGTGTATTAACCAATGACTGGCGGCAAAAGTAGGCCAATTGATAATTATGAATGAAGGTCATTGCTCAAGGTCACGATTAGTATTGAGGATATATGGTACATAACAATAAGATACCTCTATTTTTCTTTTAAAATATACTAATTTTAAAAATATTTTTATATTAAATTATTCAGATTTTTAAAATTGGATCGCAACCTTTCTGTGAAGTAATAACAAAAGGCTGTAAAGACATATTAAAACATTATAAACGTTTGATATATATGATTAATAGCAGTATATGCAGACTATTATAATCATCGCCACATTTAACTGCTAAATATTTTAAATAATTATATTTGTATGATTAAAAGTTAATGAATATACTAAACAATATTCCCATTGACAGTCTGTGGTATTATTTAAGGGAAATAACAATGTATATTAAATAATGATACACCAAAGGAAGGGACAATTTCCAACTTATAAATTACATTTTATAAATAAAATCGCTATAATCTAATCACATTTTACTAATTAACTTTTAATTGTCAAACTTGCGCAAAGACAATTAATACGCAGTTGGTATCCTAAGCTATAACCTACAATGAATATATGACCTCACTGTATCACTCCTTCCCCTAGACAAACTAACTACTGATTCACTTTTAACCCGGCAGGTCCATGGCAAGCGCTACGCCTACAAGTTCGACTTCTCAGGCCTGGCTCAGGCGATGCAGCCCGCCAGTGCAGAAGCCGCCGCTGCCTGCGCCGCCGGTTACAAGTACCAACAGGAGATGCTCCACACCGCCGCCTCGTCCTACTTCCCTGCAGCCGGTGTCCATAGCAACGGGAACAACATCAACATCAACACCATCAACAACAATAACAATAACAACAAACTAATCCCACTTCAAACAGCACAACACTCCCTTTATAACACCAGCCACACTGGCGGCGGTCTTGACTACGCTCAGAACCTGCACCAACATGTCACCCAGGCCCCAGTGTCCATAGCAACCGCACCTATTCCAGGTGGCGGCGGCGGCGGTGTGGCCGGAAACCACCACGTCTACCCCGGGTCGGGAAGTCACTTCTCCGCCCAGATGCAATCGCCGCTCTTTGTCCCCTCGGCTGCCTCCCGCGATCCAAGTTTAATGGACTCCTATTGGTCGACAGCTCGGTCGCCGACCGGCTCGGCCAGTGCCGCGGCAGCTGCTGCAGCCGCCAGTTTCTATCAGGGCGTGTCGTCACATCGAATCTCCGGCCCCGCGTGCCCCCCACCCGGGATCTCCCCTACGCCGCACTACACCCCGGCGATGACGTCACAATTGCCGGCAACAGCGTACTATAGCAACTGACTTTGCTAACCAATCGACTGATCGATCTATTATTTATTACTGATTAGCATCATGATTCTCGGCATATATATATATATATATCAATCAGTGACTTGCAGTTGTCGGTATGCATAATGGATTCCTAACGTTGTTTAATGTTATTAAATTATATTGTTACTATTGGAATACCATTTAATATCTATTTTTTTATTAAAATTTAATCAACTTCATAATGCTATATAATTTTTTATAAGAAATAATTTAAAAACCATTATTTAAAACATCAGAAAATAACTAACGGATTCTAATAGTCTCTTTGAATATCCAATAAATAATTTAATGATATAGTATAATGCAAGCGAAATAATCCAATTTTTTTCAAAGTAATTAAAACTTGTCATTAATTTTTTTCTATGCAATAATTTTCATAAATTAAGAAATATATTATTATTAGATATTCTCACAGAAACGAAATATGACATTCTTAAACTGTTTTAAATGTTAATAAGAAATGAAATATTATTTAACCAGCTGTTTATTTAATTCAAAATAATTTATCATTAACTTTAATATAAGTAAAATTAATTCAAATAAATATCGCTAATTTGATATGATTGAACATTTATAATTTGGGGTTAGTTGTGTTTAGCTTATACTTTTAGTTTTACAATTTATCAATTATCATCAGACTATAGTTTGTGAAAAACTTAGATCGTTTTACAATAGCTCGTTCTTTTTTTTATCTCTAATTTTTTATAAAATATTTATGATGTGTTTCTTAGTTATACGTGATTTTATATACAAAATAACGACTTTAAATTTTTTTTAATGTTCCATTAGAATTTACCATTAATATCCATTGAGTACATGGCTATAAATGAATAGCAAAATATTAGAAATGTGTAGATATACTAATAATATTAAAAGAACATATTCCTAACTAAAACGTTATGTTTTTTGATAGGGCTAAAATATTCACTGCACCATTTTGTTGTTACACCATTGGAAATGATGGAATCTTCTCTAATTTTCCACATAAGTTCGTTGGGAACTAACTATATATGATATTTCTTTTTGAAACCAAATATGCCCAATCAAAACAGAAACATTAAAATGTTTAGTTTATTGTTGTTTACATTTGGCAGCTATGTTGTAGAGCTGTTCAATTGAAGATTGTAATTGATTTATTTATTGTATATTTTAAATATTTGTACAGATCTTTTCATTTTTGAACTTGATGTTTCCTTGTGCATTCCTGTTTACAGGACCCTTTCTATATATTGTACAGTTATTGATTTTTTCAGTTCAAGAGATATCGATTTTTATTCTTATGGAATTTAAAAAAAGGTACTATTATTCAGTCAAAAAAGAATTGATTAGTTTTTTAAATATTGCATTTAGACATAAATATTGTCAACCTGAAAATTAGAAAAATGTATAATTTGGTATCAGTGACGTACAATAATAATACACTTGTACAGTAAAAGTATAATTCTGATGAAGACATCAAACTTCAAAAATAGATCAATACATCAACCCTCACCCTTTAAAACTTTGAATTGTTCTCTGTTTTTCTATTTTGATGTTATAGTTAATCTATTTCTTTGATTGCTATAGTAATACATGGATCGATTGGTTCCTCCATTGATCAAATCACGTTTATTGTTTTTGTATATTTATTATCAGAACTATTTGTTACGATATTTCCTGTATTGTTTATCATTTCATACATTGTAATGTATGTATGTATGTATGTATGCAAGGACACATAATTCAATATTGTTTTTAGTAGAATGTAATAAATAAAAGAATATTTCACCAAATAATATTGTTTGTTATCTTCTTTAACAGTGAATACCTAATATACTAGATGGTTAATTATAGTATTGTAGATACACAGTTTTTCAAAGCGCTTTCCTTGTTAATAATTTGGACGTAATAATGCTACAGTAATATATAACTGAAATCAATAGGACCCAAATCACATGACGAACCTGGTAGTACTAAACAATATGGCACGTAGCCGTCGTTAGCTCTTATAAGCGAAGGGGTGGGACAAATTTTATCGGAAGGGTCATCATGCCACCCAGGGGCTGGTTATACTGTATCTGATGTAACCCAATACAATGACACTTTATCAATTAAAATAATTTAAATGTATTTGAATTGATTAATTAGTTATAATATATGGATTGAGTTTGCATCTCGTTGATCAATTTATTTGTTATACTAAAACTTTTGTCGCATGACAAACTAAAAGCAAATATATAGAATAATATGTAATGCAGAATATTGTACAGAGTACACAAATATATGTATATTGTATTCTGAAACTAATAACTAATAATACTAAGTTTTCACAATGGTGTCTATATATACTTTATCGATTTTATTCGTATGGTGAATTATAGAATGACTAAATAATGTAACCGTTTTTTGGTAATTTATAATGCAAGCAACTCAATTGTATCTGCCAGTATCGAAAAATCAAAAAGTAGCATACGCAATTATGGATAATTATTTAACATTTATGATGTTAATAATAGGCTACAAATATTAAACAGTGTTAAATATATTCTTCAACAACATAAATGAACAATACTTATTTTAAACATATAACAACTAAAATATTATTTACTATATTATTATAACATATAGATTATAATTATTATAAATTGGTTACAGTGTATATAATCTAAATTATCTGATAATCCTTTTTTATAAATTTTATTATATATAAACTTACCAAAATTTATAAACCAAAATATCATTATTAATGTCTTATACTTAATTTTTAGAATATCTTTGTCGTTTTAATTTAGTATTTAAAAATTTAAACGCGTTCTATGAAAAACATCAAACAGAAAAATAAAATGACAAACTAAATACAACATAATAAATAAATAAACACTTATAAATGTTAAGAAAATACTCACACCAATTAACATTTTACGATTTGATGGGTGTATATTTAATATTTATATGATTGAAAAATGGGTTTTGTAAAAAATTTAACTTATTATTTGAACAGTAAATAATAAATCATATAATTATAAAATAAAGTAAGTCCTTTCCTGTAAAAATGTTTAGAATAAAGAAAATAAATTTTAAATAAAACAAATTAATTCGTAGTATTGGCCACAAAGGCCTTCCTTGGGGATATATGGATTCAAACTATTATTTGATTAAATATGAAAACTTACCTCCCGATAAAAGTCACAATCATCAATCAAACCTTTAATCAAATGATTATTAATTAATATATTTGAACATTAATGTAGTGCAAATTCGATTGCTTCTTAAATTAATAAACATATGGTCCTTGAATTCTATGTAAAGTAATTTATTGTCGCACCTGTTTAATCCAAATTTTCATTTTACATATATGAGTATGATATCATCAAGTAGTATATACATATATGAGTATTGTATCATCAAGTAGTATATAGCTATATGAATATTGTATCATCAAGTAGTATATAGCTATGTGAATATGGTATCATCAATTAG
>JAUZND010001248.1:0-11466 GCA_034780555.1 Coelogynopora nodosa | reverse complement strand
ACTAAGATTTTTGAGAATGTTCAAACTAAGATTTTTGAGAATGTTCAAACTAAGATTTTTGAGAATGTTCAAACTAAGATTTTTAAGAATGTTCAATGTACGTATCGCGAGACATACATCCTATGAAATATAGCGTGTCCATCAGAGTTTCTGTAACCCAGTACGACTTGACAGACAGCTTTTTCACAATGCCCATCACAAGCGTCGGACCAAAGAATATGCGCGTAGTTTGACCATCAACATCCTTCCATGTTTTAATAGAACGCTCCTCTAAAATATCGGTGGCGTCATCAATCAGAGCACGAGAGTTCACCCAGTGAGCCAGCTTTTCGAACAACTATTAAGGGAAAAACTCATCCACATACATTTATAAACTGTAGTCCCTCATATTAATATTCCCGTTCCATCCAGATTTAGCAGTAAAACTCTAACCAGGAGCTTCATCACGCTGAGGATACACAAAAAGCCAAGGTTGTTCGTCATCGTCTGTGTCACTTGCGCTCTCATTTTCTGATTAATCATCATCACTTTCAAGAACAGCATCATCATCGACATCCTCATTTTCTGCTCCATCTTTACTATCCATGTCTACATCCCCATCAATATCATCATCATAACCAAAGCATCGTACTTGTTCACGTTGTTTGCTCAAAATAAGAGCAGTTTTATTTTTAATTAATTTAATATTACAATTTTATTTAATTAATATTAATACATTTTGTATATATATAGTAGCTAATATTATTTTGCCTTAAATGCTGATATATTTTAAAGTCAGTCTAAACCAAAGACATTGGTTTTTAAAGTATATTGTCAAAACATTCTAAATTATATTTGATCTATACTAAATTAATAAATAAACCTTCTGACAATTTTTATTAAATAATATAAGGCATCCTGCATATGTATAATATCACATATATAACTAAAGTGAAGTGTTCGACATCATTTATTTTCAGGTTTAGAACTTGAGCTATGCAGAAAAGCTATAATGAGTTTAAATGTTGTTTAACATTCATACATAATCTATCTAAATTAAATTTCGGAAAGTTATTCTTAACAAAACCAAGGTGGCACATATAGACCTCTTTAACAATGGCTGTTGACAATACTGGTCACATAAAAATTGAATATAACAAATGCGCTCTCAGCCTTTGCCTTTTAAACACATTTCAATTTAGGTCATATATGTATCATAATACTACGCAGTGAACTATAATAGTAAAGTTAATTTGTTATATTTATACCTGCTTGTCTGGTGAGAATATCGTGAGAACGCAAAACTTTTAAAATATATCATCTGTGAGAATTGATGACAGCTTTCTATTGACTGTAGTATATAGTTGTATAAGGCATTTAAAATAGGTGTTGTACTACGTAGTATTCTATATAATATATAAGATTGTTTAATAAACAGTAACATTTATTATATGAAATACTGTTGGGGAATTGCACCGAATTGGACTTTGCGAAGACCATGTTAGTATTCTCAGGAGCATCTAAATGTTAATTATGCACACAAATCCATTCAACAGTTTATTATTGAAAGTCATTAACTCAATAGTTCAATTTAGATCAGCACAGAATTGAGTAGAACGAATCAATTTAGTTTATGATAACCGTTGTCTATCGGATGGAAACTTTATACACAAGTCATTTAATAAAAATGTTTAAAATATTAGTTTTATAATATTTATACTTTTACATCTATAGTAACTATTTGTTTAATTTGCAAATCTATGCTATAATCGAATTAATTATATAAAGGATTATTGTCTGAGTTTTCTAATAACTAAATATTATTTGCTTATTTAAATTTATATAATTTTATATATTTATAGTATTAGGATAAATGTAGTATGCCGCCTTTAATTTCAACACAATTAATACTCCAGGTTAACTTCGCCATTAATTAATTTAATGCACACACATATTTGAATACACTATTTTGTTCGTAGTTAAAAAAGTATTAATTATATATATTAGATATTATATTTAAATTTTAAAACATTTGCATAATCTCCACCCATAATTATTATAATAAATTATCTGTTCTAAAAGTTTCATTGGAAATTTGAGATAAAATTATTAATTTACGGAGGTTTACGGAAAATTAATATTTCTAAGAATACTGTTTTGGGCTACTGTTTCTCTTTCTAACGCTATAATAATAATATTCACTGTGAACTTTAACACCATTTAATGGTTGATTAATAACCGCTTATTTAAAAGCAGCATATATTATTTATATCATGCATTTCATATACATCATATTCAAACATTTATTAACGTTAGTTTAAGAAAATATATACCTCGCAGGGTGATTTTTTAATATAATACTTTTAAAATATTTAAAAAATATTATTATCATATATCTTAATTTTGTCAAAACAAAAGAATTGTTTTTTATTTATGCAATTAAAACAAACTTTTTGCTGTTTGGTAGTAAACTTATATTAATTAATTCCTTTAAAACAATGCATGGTATATATGAATAAGACTACTTACACCTAATAACTTTCTATAGAGCTGATCAAATCAATTGACAGATTACATTTCGTTTATATTAATTCATGTTATAAAATATTAATACACAGCCAGCGGCATTATACTATATCAAATTATAGTAACATTGGCCTCTTCGGCACCAGCCTTTTTTTCTATCCTATATAAAATCTACATACCCTTTATATTATAATCGGAAAATACCAACAAATATATTTATTAAAATCGAAACGTATCTTCAGTAACCTCATTCAATTATAAAATGAAATGAGTGAAACTATAAATTATTAAATAATTTTTAAATTAATCTAAATTTAATCAACAGATTATAAATTTAAAGTAAAATAATGTTTTATCTAAACCTTCTAATTATTTAAAAAAAGCTGTTATGATGTTTACTAAATGATTTATTCTTATTTGAAAAGTTGTTTAAATTCTTGATAGAATAAACAAATAAAAAACTTACGTAACGGAAATAATAATCAAATTTTATTTAATATAACTAGTGTCGGCCATTCACTCTTTTTTCACATTAGGAAATGAGAAAATAAAAATGCAGAAACGCAGTATAGAATGATCAATTTCACAGTTTTTTTTTGCAAAAAAGTATATTATTTTCATTCACTATGAGCGCGAGGCATTGGAGGGTGGACAAATAGCGAAAGAATTTAGTCTACGGTAAGTAGCATAAGTAAGTATAGGATGAAGAGGCTGGATCTTCACCGATTCAGGAGATCAACGTAGAAAAGGTGCTAATAAATCTTTA
This sequence comes from Coelogynopora nodosa, assembly GCA_034780555.1. NCBI lineage: Eukaryota > Metazoa > Platyhelminthes > Proseriata > Coelogynoporidae > Coelogynopora > Coelogynopora nodosa. The sequence goes on along the minus strand of JAUZND010001248.1, from coordinate 8,195 downwards.
GGGTTTTTCTAAAGGTTTTTTGGATCAGTGTGAATCTTATTATTAGGCAAACAAATTTCCAATTTCGACGATAATATTTATCAAAAACGTTTTCGAGTATAATGTTAATGGATCGTTTTCGACGATAATATTTATCAAAAACGATTTTAAAGATAATGTTAATGGAATGTTTTCAACGAGTACATTAATAGAATATTTTCAACAATAATTTTTATGGAACGTTTTCGACGATATTGTTTATCGAATCTTTTCGACGATATTATTTATGGAATATTTTAACTATAATTTTATTAAATGTTTTTGATGAGAATATTAAGGAACGTTTTTGACGAGAATAGTTATGGAATGTTTTCTGCGATTCTGTTTATGGAATGTTTTCGACTATTCTGTTTATAGAACGTTTTCGACGATAATGTTTATGGAACTTTTCGTATTAGATTGTTTTTTATATGAACCTACAAGTATGCTTTCAATGAGAGACGCACTGTATTAAATATGTTTTTTTTTAAACCTATAATATCATTAAAAGAGTATTAATTGCTTCCATGTGGAATTATATTTAAAAAAATTGTATTCCTGTGAAACAGGAATCTACATACCTGTCGACATACATAATTCGTCGACATTGTGTACGAAGATATGGGAGAGTGAGGAATGGTCTATCGACTGGTGCAGTGGGCTCATTGTGTTACTACCAAAGAAGGGTATTGAAGTGCTAACATATAAAAATGCTTCCCAATGATAAATTGACCTTTGACATATTAGGAAATATCTATTGATTCGACTAAAGAATGCTGTGTCAATGGGGTACAAACACGATTTAGAAAAGGGGAGAGGTGTTTATATGATTGAGGGTCTAGGCCCAAACTACCCTTGATTGAGGTCCAAAAGCCTCCCATTACTTTATTTCTATATATTAATTTATTTCCCTTTTAAGGAACATTCTTTTATTTGTTGTACTATTAATAAGGTGTAAAGCTTCTACTGCTTTAGCGAATGGAAGCATATTTCGATATAATAATAAACAGTAAAATTGTGGACATTAATTGATTCTAAAGAAGAGCTTGTAAGAATGAGCACAATAAGTACAAGTTTAATAATATATATTACATAACACACTTCATAATATATAAATGTAATTTTATAAATTTTGCATTAAGTATTTATCAAATAGTTAAATTTGTCGGAGTTATATTTTAGTGTAATTCTATTCAAAATTGTTTTTTAGTGTGTAATGGTGAAACTCATAACTATATTTGGTCAACACGATATAATATATATTACTTTAGCGATAGTGGATTATGCTAATAGAATTAAACTGAAATATTTAACATTTGTTTATAATTTAATAGGGATTAATTTACATTAAAAAAATGTGGAAAATAAATAAATCAATTTTTATTATATGATCCACCTAGACCTAATATCCATTTATGTGATGTGCCCATATTAGTCATATATACGCTAATATGACAGACAACATGTTAACTTTTAATTATCTTTTTTATCATAATTCTCAATTTCCTTTTAAATAGACATATATAGCCAATAAACAAATGTACCATAAATGTCATATGTGCAGGAATTATTTACGTCAGCCTTATATAAACTATTTTCCAAATAAACTGAGTCGTTTAAATAAAAACAAACTAAATTGAATCGATTTATGTACAACATATATATATATGTATTTTTCCTCAAACAGAGAACGGAAAAACCAACCGCAACAACGTTTGCCATCGGAAATATAGGTATATAATTACGCAGATAATTCGAAATAACACAACCAGTGTTATCTTTTGGTCTGGACAGAATAATTCCACAACAAGTTCAACAAGCACTGCAGTTAAGTTCAACGCTATGACAAATTTATTACTACTACCTAGCTACAATATATACCAGTCATCCGTTTATTTGTGCCGATGAAGCTGTACAAGTGCTATCTGGGAGAAATAACAATAATTATCGATTTCAGACAAGACAGCATCATTATGCTCAACCATAAAAACAACTTGGTGATTTTATTACAGGATATATTCTGGGGGAAATGAATAGTATTATTTTCTAACCGGATTCACTATATTAGAAAGCTAGCTCCTTTCTAATGTGTTTTCCTTGAGTTGTGATTGCCGTTATAGCTAATGGGTTAGTTAGGGTAATTGTGAGACATTGTTTCTTTCTGTCGGTGTAATTATTAAATAATTATTAAACCGTATTTTTCAATAAATTCTATTTATAAGTTTACAAATGATGCGTATATAAAGAAAGCATTTTCGGCAACATTTTTCATGATTGAAAAGAAAACAAAATATACATAAATGTTTCATATACAACATTTCGTTAAAATATATTTTCTTGATAACGACAATATTAATCGACCAAAATTAATTAATTAAGTGATAAATGATATCTAAAAGTAATATGTTCGAATTACGTTTCGGACCTCCACCGGTCTATAGCGGACAATTAGTGTTTAGTGGCTAAACTGTATATTAAACAGTTGTTTGGTTCTTACAGTTTGTGTCTCATTTAGATTTATATAAATACCTTGAGGCTAATAAGCATAATCCATTAATCCATTAATCCAATGATCCACCATCTATTTTTACATTGCACTAGTAAAAAATAATTGTAAAAATTGAAATAATTATTACAATATTCGTTGTTATAAAAGTGCTATTATCAAAATTATCATAATTATAACAATTATCACAAATATCACAATTATCAAAATTATCAAAATTATCAAAATTATCACAATTATTATAATCCTTTAAAAAATTACTATCAGCTAAATTTTATTAATTTTTTAATATAATAATACAACATTTTAAAATATTGTTCATTTAAAATTTAGCATTAAATTTTTTTATAGTTTAAATGATTGCGCTTTTATAATAAAATTATGTAGCAAGTAGTATGTTGTCTATATAATTAATAAAATAAATAGCACAACCGGCCCATTACTAGGCTACTTTCAAAGAATTAAGGTACCGTAAGCTATAACGCTCGTATAATGTTTTAGGTAATTGTTGTAAAGGAAACGAGTAGAATATAATTGATATTTATAAATATAGAATTAATTATATCCCAAGGAATATCAGAAAAAAGTACAACATAATGTACATAGATTTTTATTAATTTTAATCATAAAAATAATGTTTCCGTGAAAATAATGTTTGTCTTTGTTTAAAATTAACTGTTTCACAGATAGAAACATTAACTATTTGGAACAATATATAAGCTACCTATTAAATAGTGCATACCTTTTGCTTATATAGACCTTGAATACGTCTAGTTAATGTAACTTTACGCTATTTCATTTTACTGTTTTATTGTAATCTATTATTAAGTGATCACAATTGTATTAATAGAAGATAGAAGTCACGTGACTTCTATCTTTTTAATACAATTGTTTTAGTTGGGAGCATTATTGGAGCATTATAAGAGCTATTTCATTTAGTCAAAATAGCTGTAATTGAAATTGGACTTTTACGTTTAATAACTTAATTTGAAAACTGTTGATTTCAAATACAAACAATAATAATAAATATTAAAATAGTTATATAAAATATTTATTAAAACATTTATATAAAATATTTATTAAAATATTTATATTATTTATATTAAAAATATTTAATAATATTAAATAATTTTTTGTATTTTACTCAGTAATAATTTAATCATTATCGTATTCTTTCTTCTATAAGGATAATTATTTTTTCATCTTAAATTAAGTGAATTATGTTTTTATTTCAAATATATGTTTCACTAAAAACATATACATTCCTTTTTTATAATACGTGAATTAGTATTTAAATAATCGTATTGCATTTATTTCATTACAATTATGTTTTTAGTTACATTTAATTAATTTTAATTTGATTTTAATTACCTCCTTAGTTAAATTTATTTCTTCTCTCTAAATTGAGGATATATTAAGATACATTTAAACAATACAATTTTCTAAGTGAAATGTATTTGTGTATTACGTAAATATATTAGTGTATTATATGTATGATTTGTTTATTCATAAAATATCAACATAATGTAATTGTTATAAAAAATTACCATATCCAAATTGGTCTACTCTAAAACAATCGTTTAGTTCAATAAATAGATATATATATATTATACATCATTTATATTAACATTGTGTTTGTAGCACAGTTACATTCGTAATAATGATTATCTATATGATGAGCTGACGGCAAATATCCACTAAATACAGTATTGTATTTCACTCCATGCTGCAATACGACACGTAGTTTTGTGTCTCTAAGTATAAATGATGATACCCCGCTTTAGAAAAACACCGTCACTGTAATTACGACCTAGAACTAGGAAAGCTTTCGGTGTAAAATATTTTCTTGAAATATTTGCAATTTCACAAAGATAATGTTATATGTTCGACTAGCCGCACATAATCGAGAACGGTTAGATGGAGTATGGTGTAGCGCATGTGATAATCATACAAGACCATGCATTTGATTTGAGTGATGGATTATAATATTGGGAGCCGTAGAACTGTAGAGAGAAGAAAACGAAGACTACAAAATATGAGAGTACAGAACAGCCTAGCGACAATCAGATAAGTGTATGCAATCAATTATGCAAGAGTACTGCGCATATAGATCAGCACTGATTGATGTTCATCCAATCAGGTGCTATACACTCAATGTACTAGAGTTGATACAGATGGTTACCAGATAAATACAAAGATGAAGTGTTAACATAGCAGTTATAGATAGTAATGATGACTTTTTCCTAATTCAATTTAATAAGTAATATTTTATACGAATAAAAAATCGTATATTTTGAAATAAATTTATTTATATTATTATGATCAAAATAAACTATTTACTTTGGTTTTCCCTGTTAATCATAATAAAATATTGAAGAAAATAGTAGGTGTTTTTTCTTTTGATAATAAGCAGAAAAAAATTAAATTTTAATATAGTGAACCTTGAAAAACGAGACCAAATATATATTTTTAAATGTCACCTAATATCATATAATGTGTAAAACATTATATTTGTACATTAATTTGATTTCTACAAAAACTATAATAGATATCTTATAATTTGCAAAAAGTACTGCACAGTCTTTCATTCTATCTTTCATTCTATCTTTCGAATATATTCCATTATATTATTTGAATTTTAACATTAATTCAGATATCAACGAGGAGGTCCACAGGATATTGATTAATTATTGATATTGATTGGCATTTGGATTAAGTAAACGTTCCCGTGTAAATTATTTTAACTGTAAAAGCCAATTTATATGCAAAAATTGAATTTGTATGTTGCAAATTGTTTCATTATACTAATTATGCCTCATTTATTTGATTTTCTATCAATTATATCAACAAGTGCATTTCAAATAAAAGAATTCCGTTTATTATATGTATGAATCATATATATAATATAATATAGCCACAGTAGGCCTATCCCTTGTAACTACATCATAATTTTATTTTTTATATATAATTAAAAATTGTATTTAATAAGTCGTGCAATATTAATAATAATGCATACAATATTTCCTGAAACGGGAATATTAAAATCTGTATCATTATATTTGCTCTTATTTATGGTCATCATTTATTGTTAAAATGGTATATCTAATCATGAATAATGTTAGAAGGAAGTTTTTATTTCCAAATTTTTATACCCAAATTAACACGTGTCTTGATAGATTCATTACATTTTGCAGAGAGGATTATAACTTTTCCTGGAAGCAGTTAAAAATAAAAATATGTGACAACTACATATTGGAACTATACTAAATAAGATATTGGTGTCATATGATTTTACACGTTTGTACTTAATGATCATTAAAACCAAATAATTGATACATTTGTAGCGAAACAGTAAACAGTATAATTTTAGTTAAACTTCAACGTGTAAATGTTTTCAACAAAAATGTTAAAATTATTTTAAAAGTTAAACATAATTATTATATTTTGAAATTATGTAAGTGACGATAAGATAGAAATAAAATAATTAAAATAGCAATCAATATAAGAAATAATATTGATTTAAGAAATGGGATATTTGAAATATTTCAGAAACTTATAGGCTATATAATATTTATTATATATTATTTGCTATATTTACATCTTATATTTATATATTTAATATTGTTATTATTTGTTATATTCATTTGTATACATATATTATCTGTTTAGATTCTAACTAATAATATTTAAAGAATTTGTTTAGTTTAGATCATAGCAGAAAAACAAAAAAGGTTTTTCACAACGATTAATATAGGCCTGTAGTTGTTTATTTAATTTATTCTTTTTTAAGATTTTTTATAGTGGAGTTAGAATTAAATACAAATCTGTTATAATTTAGGGGGTTGAATTTTCATGAAAGGGAATCATTCACCTAACGCCTGCAAGCTGCGCCCTTTAAAGAGAAAGTATATCGTAGAAAGTTGTGAGTGTGGACGACTCCCTCTTAGATGATATGTCCCTAAACAACAACCACCTTCTTAGTTATCTCCCCATAAAAATGCACTTTAATATACTTTTTTTTGATAATCAGTGATTAAATTATATGTATGTCATCTATATATGACAACGGGATGCTCTTTCCCTCCCATTAAATGTTAGCTTTGTACTTGTAGTAGATGTTATATAAAACAATTTTAATGAATTAATCAACGTAAGGTGTACACTACAATTAATTGAAAATTAATTGTAAGCTAATGAAGAATATTTCCATGATTCAGAATCTTATGTTTTGATAATATGCATGACCTACTTTCCTGAATAAAGGGTACTTACTACCAATAAATTAGAGGCTAGTCTCATTCTTGTTAGGGGAGCCCTATACTCATGGATTAACAAACTCTATTTACACATATAAGCGGGTAATTATTTCTGCCTCTGTACTGAAATATGTTCTCTAGGATTTCTAAATTTTCATATTTCATGTCAGCTTTTATTGGCCTCGGGCACCAATTCATATAAAATTTATATAAAAATGTACTCATTTAGGACCTCATCTATATTGCATCGCTGTCTCAATTTTAACTTATTTATATAGCCTACCATAGAACATTGAAATTATCACTTTTACCACAATAATAAATATTTGACAATTCTGATCTATCGAAAAATATATTTCTTTTCATGTCAAAAAACTTATTTTATATATACAATTTTTTTAAATTGAACATGCGGTTCATTTAATCAGAAAAGTATAAAAACTACATATATTATAATTTAATAAGTTTAAAATTAGCCCTCAATAATAAAAATCAGAGTATTTTTCAATACAATAAAAAGCATTTATGTAAGTGTCATGCCAGTAATTTCTCTCTTTATAGGTTATTGTTATTTTTTGATAATATATTATCTAACATAGTTAATGATACTTTTTAAAAATTGTTCAAAAAAGGATTTTTTAAAAAATACAATATGTAACATTCGTATAATACTTTTCACATTAAGCATTATTGAGCAATAACTGTTCTGATCAAGTGTGCATAGTGTGTTATAATGATATCTAGTGTGCATAGTTTGCTAAAAATGTTAAATAGCGTGCATTCTGTGGTATGATGTGTTATAATGTTAAATAATGTGTTACAGTATGTTATAATGTTAAATAGTGTGCAAAGTGTGTTATCGTGTGCATAGTGTGTTATCGTGTGCAAAGTGTGTTATCGTGTGCATAGTGTGTTATCGTGTGCATAGTGTGTTATCGTGTGTATAGTGTGTTATCGTGTGCATACTGTGTTATCGTGTGCATAGTGTGTTATCGTGTGCATAGTGTGTTATCGTGTGCATAGTGTGTTATAGTGTGCATAGTGTGTTATCAAGTGTTATAGTGTGCATAGTGTGTTATCAAGTGTTATAGTGTGCATAGTGTGTTATCGTGTGCCTAGTGTGTTATCGTGTGCATAGTGTGTTATCGTGTGCATATTGTGTTATCGTGTGCATAGTGTGTTATCAAGTGTAATAGTGTGCATAGTGTGTTATCGTGTGCATAGTGTGTTATCTTGTGCATAGTGTGTTATCTTGTGCATACTGGGTTATCGTGTGCATAGTGTGTTATCGTGTGCATAGTGTGTTATCGTGTGTATAGTGTGTTAGTGTGTGCATACTGTGTTATCGTGTGCATAGTGTGTTATCGTGTGCATAGTGTGTTATCGTGTGCATAGTGTGTTATCGTGTGCATAGT
>JAUZND010001247.1:0-13609 GCA_034780555.1 Coelogynopora nodosa | reverse complement strand
AATACGACCGTTCGTGTAAAGAGCATGGAGCAGAATGAATTTAAACAGTGAAGTCGTCTCTATTTAAAACAATAATAAAAAGGGGTGGGTCGAAAAAAGAAAGAAAAAAAGTTGGCACTAAAATTCAAAACCATTTTACTCAGGTGGGGGGGGGGGGGGGGGTGGTGGGGTGGGGTGGGGGTCATGGTCTATTTTTAGCCATGACTCATAAATCTATTTATAAGTGAGTCAGAATCGACTATTTCTATACTACTCCTATATAAACACAAAACATACAATTAAGCGGAACTTCCCTTTGATTATATAATTTAAGTATAGCGAATCAAAGTGAGAAAATTATTAGACCAATAACTATATATTTAATTGTTAAATATTATAAACAACCAACTAGGATATTCTTGAAGTAGGAAGAATCATATAAATTTCATTAAAAAACTGAAAGTAAAATATTATAAATTAATCAGGTGAGCATCATTATTAATTTCAACTAAAACAATGATAACTCAAGATCAATAAAGTAACTCAAACAGTAAAGCGTAGCGACTGACCGGAACCGCTTGAGGTGAAGTCTGAGCACCTTGGGCAGACGAGAGATACGCAGGGTCTGTGACGCCGCGGTATAGAGTAGCTGACCTCTGGTACTGCTACCACCTCCACCCACCTCCTCCCCATCCTCCTGACACCCCGTAGTGGAGGAGGGGGAGGGAGAGTCCTCGCCAGCGCCAGCGCTATTCCGCCGACGCGACGAGGACAGACCCATCAGGGAGGCGGAAGAACTACTGCGTCTCCTCCGGTTGCAGGACTTGCAGGCGTAGGCCTTTCCATCTATGGCGGTCTCGTGGACAAACAAATCGAGCATGTCCTCCAGCTCGCACTCGGTGTTCTCGCCACTCTGACAGGCAGTCGGGAAGGCCAGCGAAAGGTCGAGGAAGGGGTCCTCCGTTGTTGTCACGTGGCCGCAACTGGAGCAGGTGACACGGCTCAGTAGCCGACCCTGCGGGGAGAGATTGGTGGAACTTGTTGATTACACAAGACATAATATTAAGATACAACAAGTATTAGAAAAATATTGGTTAATAAAACAAATAAATAAATAAAAGTTTTCTACATCTATTGTAGCTATAAGCAACCTAAAGGCTGCTAACCTATAGCAAACTACTTGCCTAGTTTACTTATATGAAGTTCTGCAAGTATCGCGAGTACGTAATACAGACTATGAATTATTAGATTACAGGTCTCATAGCACTTAGAAACAAAAAATATATAGGATGTTTCAGTTAAAAAGTAGGATTTTTAAATATTGTATACATATTATATAGACAGTCTCCTCCTCCCAACTAAGAGCCGTACACAGTAATCACCCTTTGAATAAATTTAAACAATGTGTAATAAAATAATAGTACATTTATACGTTAAAAAGGATGCCTGTATTGTATATCTATAGCTGTCCCTTACCAACATCTTTATTAACAAATAGTACAACACAGTATTCACTAAAAGTAAAGGTACAGTGGCACAGACAGGCCTTATGCACTTGTATCAATACAACAATACGAATTACCCAATGACAGCTCAGCATGCCAGAGTGCGCTAATCTCTCTGCAACCACAATAGTTCTGCTTAACAAAATGAACACTACAAATTGAATATGAGTGATGTCATTGCCGCCGAGCGGCAAAAAAGACAGGAATTTTTTTAATGTTGTGAATTTTCATGGCATCATATACGAAAAAATAGGAATTTTAGTTCCTTAGTTTGAATTAGGTCCGGATCTTTGTGATTTGTCTGGAAAACAAGTCTTGCCTATATTACATTTTGATGGTCCCGATTTTTGATGATTTGTCTGGAAAAACAAACGGATGGTAAAGGCATTATGGTTTATTCAATAGGAAATGCATTCAAATTATTGAAAAATATAATTATCCCACCATGACTCCTTCAGCTTTGAGTTTTTATTATTAAAATCGCATTTTCAAAAAAAAAATTGAAGACTAAATTCCGTATGTCCAGAAACAATCCAGACATTTGGCTACTATGAAAACAATGTTACATAGTTTCAATTGTCTTCAAAAATGGAGGGAGGTATGATCTTGTCCTACCTAAAAGTACGGTAGCCATTCTATTCAGGTATAACATTTCATGATTCTATTAAAAACCATATGATATTATATATAATATGTAATAATATACATATTTTATTTAGAACTATACCTTATTGTCAATTTAATTTATATGTTTATTACAAGAATAGCAAGACACACCTCCGTCAACTTATAAAATGTACAAAATTATATTAAAATATCACTATATTTTCTGTTTCTCATGAATCATTAAAAAAACTATTTCGCTACTTAGATGACATCTCAATTAACAATAACATCTTAAGTTACTGACATTTTAAAACTTATTTTAACTATATATTTTATGAAGAGCATTTAAATCATATTATTAAAAATGATAATGTACATTTAAACTTCCTACAACTATAGAAAAAATTATGTTGAATATTTGGTACAGTTTTCTTAAATTGAAAATATATATAATTGAACAGAGGATGGGGGAAACATTCTATAACCATAATGCCAAAATGAACGTTTCCTCCATTAATAAAAAATATATTATTTCAGATTAGCATGTTTCATACATTCCAATATACGTCTGCAAACATATCTATAACTGGTATATGATAAACCACACATATATGTATAATATATATATATATATATACACACATATATGTATAATATATATATATAAATATATATGTATATATATATATATATAGGAATTAAAGCACGACACAACGTAATTACGAAGTAATAGCAACCATAAAACGTATGGACATTAAGCCAGCAAGTATAACAACATAACTAAACTACTGTCAGAGCCAGCAAACGAAAATTATAACAATACTGTATACAAAGTAATTAGTATAGTGTAAGAAAATATGCAGAGCCTGAGTTACAACTGTGTGTATTCAGAAAAGGATTATTGAGTTCACAATGCGCATATTACAAGCTCATAAATGGTTCCTATTATATTATACAAATGGTTTATTATACCAATTAAAAATGTTGTTTGTCTGAAAACGTCAATTGGAATGTACTAAATATATTATGTAGAAATTTTTATTATTTGACTAATATGCTAATTTACATAGATCATTATACATAGACAAATGATAAACAGGAGCTTAAATACTAATAATTATGGACAAACAAATGTCAGCATTTTTGATCGAAATTAAATATAACAATGTTGGAAAACAATTGTTGTTAAGAAAAATTAGAAATAAATGAAGTAGTAACTAATCTTCCATCAGACTATCAGAAAATGAAATATATTAAATTACAAAACAATATAGGTAAAATATGAAAACATAATAAATATCAGTAAATTAAGCACGTTGGAAAATTTTAAAAAATCTATAAAAAACGAAGGTTGCAAAATATTTATTTGATTTATTTATAGAATATATTTGAAGCAGCAACTTTAAATTAATAAAAATATGTTCAACATCAGTCCAATTAAAACAGACGAATGAATTACAATATCAAATTATAGTGCCTTGGTTTTCCCAAAAACGAAAAACATACATGAAGTACTTGAATTCAGTCATAAACTAGAAATAACAAAATATTTAACAGAAGTAAGATGAAGCATTTCATTTCAAGTCACCTGAAAGGTCCTGGTAATGAAGTCCTGCACCCCCGGATTCCACCTGCCCGGCTCGTGAAGTTCACTCTGCAGCTTGTCCAACAACACCCCCAAGAACTCCTGGGCGTCCTGCTGTTTATAGCCTTTGAAGGCGGGCACGGCTACCCAGATGGCGTAAAGGAGGCTGTGTGGGGAAACCATGGCCCGCTTACCCGACCAGAGTACGCGGAAGAGGGCGTGTAACTCCTCGTACAGGGAGTGGGAGGGTTTGTCTGCGTAGGTAAGAGCCTCGGTCGCCTTTATGTTGCTACTGCCGCCGTTGAGACCACCGCCTGAGAAGAAAACAATATAAACACCATATATAATTGAGTTGAAAATAATGCATGCATATTATAGTGATGATCAGATGATGTTGTGCAATAGTGTAAATGACAATAAGAGAGGTACTATATCAAATTTTGTAATGCTTGTTTCACTATAATAGTCTATAAAAATATTATATTCATAATTTTATTAATTAAATATATTATTATTATACAACACTAATAACACCCAAACAACAATGATTTGGATGAGATTATAACAATATGACAAATATTGAACTATAAATAATATACAAACACAGTACATAAATTTATATTGATGTGGCAAAACCTCGAAACCGATCTTCAGATGGATTAACCGGTCCGTCAAAATTATCATCATCTATACACTTTCGCATCACCATTTTGGAGACTTGTAATTGTTCATAATTGAAATGTAAATGTTGGCTATCACATAAAGTGCATCGTTTCATGTCAATAAATTGCATATATTGTCATTACATACCTGTAGACGCCGGAGTGGAGGGTCCTGAACTATTGCTCGCGTCAGAACACACTGATGTCCCACTAGGATTGGAACCTCCTGTGGTAGGCAATGAGGGGAGCTGCAGACGATCGGAGCCAAGAAATACAACTGCTGCCTTCTTGCAAGGGGAGTCAACCACCTAGAAATACATGAAAGAAAGGATTTGGCTATGTCAAATTGCGGAGATTAAACGGCACACAGGTTTTATTAAACATCAATAAGTAACGTTTTTAAAGAACCAATTAATTATTTTAAATCGATAAATATAAATGTGGATCTGTTATAAAAATATAAAGGTTAGTTAAGTTATCGTTCAATTCTAGAAATCTAGAATATATATAGTAATTAGTTATAAAATAGTAATAATACTGAAGTCAACAAAAACAAATACATTCTAAAATTAAATATTTTCTCTACACAATATCTTAGTGAAATCATAGAATCATCAAAAATATTTTTTTAAATATTTTACAACTTGTTGACGGTGCGCTGTCACCTACGATAATTCAAATATATATATATGTATAGGTATATTTCTAAAAAATTATGGTAAAGCCACAGATTCGTGGAATAAATTAACGCGGGTTCCTTAATAGCAAGACTACTCTGTACTATCATCGATAATACATACTAGATTACATTACAATAGTACTTAGCATTCACCACTATTTTTTTTAATTGAAAACAAAAGATTTTACGCTCAACTGACCTTATCGTCTTTTATACTAATGTTTACAGTCTAAAAAGCAATGCACAACTACCGGGAGGAATTTTGTTTAGAATATTTACAAAGATTGTCGACTATAGGTAACAATTTGCACGAACGGGCTCGGAGTTGTATTCTACATGTTTGGTGTTATTATCAAAAACTGTAATTAACAGAGCTCATATATAAAATATATTACATATAGTACATTTAACCATTAAAACTGATTTAATATATAGATGAATTTTGATAGACACAGTAATCGACAGGTAAAACCATCTGCAGAACGGTTTCTGGGTATTTGCCCAGCTAATATCAGTACAGAGTAGAAATGCAACATGTAACCCAGCGATCTGTGAACGAACCCACCTACCTATTCAGATGGATTTACCTGTCGATTACTGTGTATATAAAAATTCATATATGCATTATCGTAGCGCCACATGGAGAATTCTAATATCACTTGTGATATAATATAATTTATGTTAATGTCGTCAAGGATACGAACTATTAAAATACTGGTTAATTGCATAAGCGATAGTAAAAATAAGATTACCAAAAAAGCTAAGGTCAAAATGTGATCAATAAATTCGCCAACGCCAAAAAAATACCAGATATAAATTACAAAATGTACCTCAAAACATTCTGATGTTGTTTGGTGGACGTAAGGAAATTTTCTGGATTGAGGGATAACTTCAGAGGGATTGTGACCGACAACGAAATTGGAAAATGATGCCGTATGACTGAAAGAATAAATGAAGACTTGTTAAGACAAAAAGTTAACAAAAACCCAAACGATAACTATGAAGGGGTATCAAGCCAATCAGTCATCACGTCTGATGAAAACAAAAAAGTGATAAATTCATCGATTTGGCAGTTAGATTAAATGAGCAGAGTCAGATCGAGATGAGTCAGCATAATTGAAAAGAAATTGTCTAACGACAGCTATATTGTACACCCGACTGAGAAATTGAGTAGATAACACGGATCTATAAATATACATCAGTAATTGTAGCATTACCAGGACACTCCATAATGAAATCTATTAAAATGGTACTATAAAAATGAGAATTGTAAACCGCTCAATGAAGTGATTAAATACTACACTCTAAATCAGCTGGTGGTGCAATTAATTATATTCGTTTGTCACACAATTAATCTATGTTGCGAAGTAATAATACTGTTAGTTAAACGTAACTAGTATAGATTATTCTAATTTGCATTCAAAGAGCATCAGCATTCAGGCTGGTAAATTCATCAGCAAAAGCATAGCAATATTAAGAAATAATAGAAAATGTATATATATGCTATATTATTACTTAACTTGTTTCGAATCACAAAATTTCTTGTTTTAAATTTACCTTAAAATGAAAATTTTCTTGAACAATAAATTAAATAAACTCATTTATTCATACCACAAAAATATATAATTAAAAATACTTTGACGAAAACAACCAATTTAAAAATTAAATACTATTCATTCATTCGTCGGGTTTTTTAAGTATTTTAAATATTGCTAAATCAAGGTTCCCAGGCTATGTTAATAATTGTTACAATATTAGACATAAAATATGTATGAAAATTGTATGTAATGGAAACCTTTCTAGATTCAAACAATAGTAAAAGTATAAAAATATACTATAAAAACCAAAATAAATATAATAAACAATCTAAAAAAAATTAAACTGTTAGCGCTGACACAAAAATTATATATATATATCTGTTCAGAAAAATTTTTTCAATGAACCTGGCAACTTCATATTTATAATTGAATATTTCGATTTGTACAATTATATTAAAACTGGAATAACATTTGGTGCTGTGAATATTAACACAAGGTCAAAATTTAAGAAAGTTTGTGATAAAGAATGCTCTAATAGCCCCCTTCCTTACTAGTATATAATATATAGTCAAAAGGTAGAGAAAGCATTTGAAGCGTTGAAATGGTAAGATTTAGATTGAACCGAACAGTAGATTTAGACTGAATAGTAGATCGAATTTTCGGAGAATATCATTGGTGATTCAATAGTGAAACATTTTAATTATGAAGTAGCTGGGTTCTCTATGATATAAATATAGCGACAAAGTTCATTTACAAATTTGCATGTGTTGAGTATAACTTTCTTGCTAACTATTTAGGTGACCAAGTTTAGCAACTAAATAAATTAACCTCTAAAGCGGATTTAATTAATGTCAGACTATATTATGATAATATAAAATTTAACCGGCATAACATACCACAACGATAAAAAACGGACATCATTTATTATAAATGTCATATCGGTGTCTACCTGAGTATTTGCAGGACTGAATTCATATAACAAGTATTGCCTAGATTCCTCAATCCAGTAAACGCGGGTTCAAGACTTGATGGTTGCTTTTTTGTGGTCCCTGATGGACTAATTGGTCCGGCCGCATTGGGTCCAAGTGCCAATTGCTGCATGACATAAAAATGAATGAAAAATATGCGGCTATACCATAGAAATGTAATATATAATATACTGTGGCAAACTGTGAATGACCATTCAACTAATCATATATCAGTAATATAGGGTATGTTTCCGACGATACATTACAACACATTGTTAAGGTATTATACAGAGTGAACCAAAAGTTAGTATACTCTCTATATAGTAAATGCAGAGATAGTTAAATATAGTTCCATTGTAAAGTGTGTAAAAATTGTAAAGTTCCATTGTAAAATCTTATGAAAATATAATGCTTATGGAACTATACTAAACTTTCTCTGCATTTAATATATAGAACACACTAACTTTTTTTGACTTTTTTTTAATAAATTGCTTCTTGATGGCATTACAAATCATGGCATTACAATTTTGGAAATATCGCATTACAAAAAGTGAAGTTTCGTGTAATGCCATTAATTTTAATAACATTATAATAAAAAAAGTCATTAGAATAAAAATAGCATTACAAAAAAATAATTGAATATATCTTCTAATTTATTAAAATAGTATATATGTATACAATATATTTATATAGCACATATAAATAATATATGCTTGTAAATAGATGAATAGAATATGAGCAACATTTAATTTAATAAAATATGTGCATAAATAATAATAATTATTAAAAAGATGTGCGTATAAGTTTAATAAGTATTAGGTTAAAAAGAAGTGCTCATTTTTGTGGTGCACGAAAAAGTAAAATTAAATTAGACAGATCTTTACTAATTCTCTCTCTGTGTAAAAATAAAACAAACACGGTATAAAAAACACTGAATATCATTTTAGGAATTCGTGGGTGTTTATATAAAATTATTGCCACAGTCATACAATTATAAATTTATTATACTCGATCATCATTTTAATTTCACAGAAAAAAAAAATGAAATTAACCAGTATTCTTAAATAGAATATTTAGGAGAAACATCAATAATTTGGTAAAATATTTAATAGTATTTCGACGTGTTTATTTAAAACATAATATACAAAATATAGTGAAAAACTAATAACATGAAAAATAAGTTGAACTCTAAATTATTATAATATAATACTCCACATTCTCTAAGCAGAATAAGTTCACTCATACTGTAAACTAATTATTACTACATACAAATATATGAAACCTTATTGCAGTTTTAAGTTTTAATATATAACATGTTAATCTTTAAGGATAGCAACAGCAAAATAACTTACGCGTTTTCGTATAAACGCCGTAAACCATTTTCGCATTGCCCAAGATAACTGAGATTTTCTATAAACAAGTAACAAAAAATGAAAAATTAACGATTACAGTTAGAATCATAAAATAGAACTAGAATATTTTAAATAAATACTCAAATATAATTGAAATAAGATAAATGAACACAGTAAACGAGACTATTTAATTGCACATATCATTATGAGAATAGTCATTTAGCAATACACGAAAAATTGAAAATTCAAATAGCAATATTGAAAACAAACAATTACCGACCAGAGGACAAGCAAGCAAAGCAGACGGCAACGACCACAACAAATCTTGAAATGTCAAGCAAGTGTAACATTTTAAGTAAATAATACGAAAATTAATAATGCAATTTTGAAGTAAGTATGAATATATATATATATTGTAAAACAAATAATATTGTAAACGTTTTAAAATTAGAACCTTTCTTCAAAGATATAAGAAATAAAATATTATTTCAAATATAGATACTAACCTGTGTTTAACCAAAGCCGTATATACATGATCAGCTTTTAAAAGACGGCGAGATGTGCTAAAAATAAAAATATTTAATTTATAGAAAATGTGAATGTGTAGAATTGCATAAACTTAAAATATATAATATCGCAAAATAATCACCCTTTTCTTTCAGTGAGAATTTTTGAACGCAAAATGCGACCACCACCTTCAGCTGTATTTAACTCATCAAAGTTTTGTGCAGCTACCGCATCCAATGCCATTCGTAACAGCTTCAAATCACCCGGGGCATTGTCATTTAGAATGAAATCATCGCATTCGTAACTATATATAAAGTGTAGATAAATGTTTAATTAAATATAGACATAGTATCAAAATAAGCATAAGATTTTAATTAAAAATAAATATCAACTTACCAGAATACAAATTTTTCATTAACTTCCATAGACAAAGGGTGCTAAATAGGTCAAAATAAAAAAATAAACTACTGTAAAAAGAACATACTAACAACAAAACCAATACAAACACTAATATATACATAATATATATTATCAGTAAAAAATAACTAAACCATTTAAAAATATATTTTTTAAATTACAAAATCACAATTGTATTCATACGATTGTATAATTGAAATTAAACACAGATAAAAATAGTTACAATTACTATAGTACATATACATTAAAGGTATTCTTTTCTATTTAAATGATTCCTTACTTTGGTCTCATTGTAATGACGAAGAGCATGTTCTTCAATATAGCGGCCACAGGCCACATTCGGACACGAGAGGCATGCCCACACACTCTCAGTTGTACCACATTTGCTACACTGCCAGCGCTCAGGACTTAATATACCCAATTCTATGCCTGTTTTTATTCGTGCCACATGTTTGCAATTGTCTACCATCTTCACTCTAGATAAATAAAAGTAATATAAAATGTATTATTAATTAACTAATAATTCATAAATACAAAATAAATTACAATTATATTATACTATTTAATGTGAATATATTAAACTCATGTATAGAAAATCTAATAATTATAAATAAGAGCACATACTTAAAAACAAGATAAAATTACAGATAGTGCAATTTAGAAAGCGAAATGAAAACAATAGTATTCTTTAAATGGAACACAATATATTTACAATCAAATACAAAATAAAATTAGAAATTGAAGTAGTAGTACATTCAATTTCTTGACCTTTTCTATTTCAACATTAAATAAAATTTCAATAACAAAAAATATTTTAACATAAAAATGTGTGGTTGCATATTAAAATAAAATCTAATACAACAAATATAATCAAATTCATTATAAAACAATCCATTTTATGTTCAGTAATATTAAATAAATAATATAAAAATTGTTGTAACACAAGTGCATAATACAAGTGTTAACCACATAGACACCATAATCAAAATAAATTATCTAATATGGGTATCACATAAATCCATTGTTATTTTAAGATTGTTTTTAACTGCAAAAATAACAATACAGTGGACAGCTGTTATAATACACTGACAAGCAAGCTTCCCTCATAAACAACCAAAAAGGGTTGTTTGTGAGGTTAGTTGTATAGGTATGTTTTGTCAAACAAAAAGCAAACTTTTGGATATAAATAAGTTGAAAAATATTTATATTTAATAATATTTGTAGACAGTTTAATGTCAAATCAGGGACATACAGAGATTTAAGGTATTCAAGACAATTTTTTTCTGACTGTACAAAAAAGGAGTACTTTTGAAGAATCATTTCGAGAAGCCAAACTAATTACTTTTTACAGACTTGGAAGGACCATGGGAACTGTATAAAAACGTCCATTAGGATTTTCATTTCTCCAAAATTTAAAAATATCCTTACCACCATAAATAATTGCAAAAATGTAGAAAAAGTGGCTCTCACACTAGAATAGCTTATGGCAACACTGATATATGTATTTGATGTTACACATTGTTAAGATATAATTCATTTTTTATAAATTTTCCCAATCCCATGACATGTGGTTATCCTTTTCAAGTGGGCTTTTATAATATAGTCATCAATTAGGGGGTCCACTTTATTTGTAATCAATATTACTTATACTTTTTATGGTGTTAGTATAAGACAATATGAAATAATAATTTTTATTCTTTTACAATAAATCAGTGCTGCCTGACAAGAGAGGGGAAGGAAAAAACGAAAAAGAAGGGGAAAAGGAAAAATATTGAGGATAGAAGATAAAACTACAACATTTAAATACCTAGCTTCCACTTACAACAAAAATATCTAAGTCACCTTTTAAAAATTATAAAATGTATATAACTATGTTTGTAATATTAAGTAATTACAAATCAGCCTTGTGTCACGAGTCTGAAAATAACAATTGCATCATGGACATAGGTAATCTTTATTAGGATCCAGATTAATTGAAATGGCAATTTACAGCTCAAAATATCTATATGGTAATATAATCAGGATAAGTGAATTTTTTAAATTTCAAGTTATAATTTTAGTACTGTATATAAAACTGTTTAAAACAGTTCCTATAGTTAATACAATGTAAAATAAGAATTAATATAATTCACTGGATTTTTATGGTCTGTAGAACTAATTATTTAAAAAATATATTTTTCAATATTTATGCTTAAAACAGTTTATATCAGTTAATATAATTATAATCAAAAACCAAAATTGATGACAGTTACTGGATAATATATTACATAACATTCATGAAATGCATGTTGTAAAAATTTTTAGCTATAAAATATCAATATTAAAAAAATATATTTAAATTTTAAAAATATGAAACACATTTGCTTAGATATTTAAATATACATATAAGCTGGTTAACAGGTGACAGCCAACAACATTAAAGATTATTATTAAATAGAAAACATATATTGTATTTCATGAACCACACAGGTAATGTTATATAAACTAAGATATGCATAGCATTTATAATCAGTAATAACAAATATATCATATTTATATACACTTGTATATTACTTATACTTTATAGTTTATTGACATAAACATCTTAAATGGTTTGCAAACTGTTTTATTGAATCCAACTATACTGTTTGTTAAAGGTATGAGTTCATCAATACTAATAGTACTTCCCATTATAAAACAATTAATAAAAGTATTTAACTCATTTTCAAACCTACATTTTTATAATTTAAAAACCATGGAAAATATATTATAAATTAATTATTTGAAAATTGCTCTCTGGTTATTCATCATGATCTTTTTACGGATAATTTTTTATTAGTTTTTGAATAATATATATTACTTAATAATATAGTAATTATTAAACAATAAAATATTCAGTTAATACACATATTTTAAAAATATATTTTAATTATTTATATTTATTTAAATATACATTATTTATTTAATTAAGTTTAAATAAAATTTATTTTTTATATCACTAGGCATGTAAATATAGGCTGATCATAAAAAAATGGAAGTTTCATTTAGTTGGAAAGTCAGGTTACCAAGCTGATTGTAAATATTTTTAAATACAGGGGCCCCAGTCTAATAAAAAAATGGTTGTATGCTAATACATTGTTTTATCCTTTTAATGTACTTCAGTGGATATGCATATATAAATATTATTAAAAAAACATAAAGAATAAGAATTCATGTTTTTAGATTTTTATACCAGAAATAGAATCTAATAGAATATTATTGAAATAAACCAATGATAAGATATGCAGAGCTGTAAATAATAGTATTTAAATTTGTAATGACATAAATAAAAATATATATTAATAAATTACAATGGTGAGGTTGTACAAAACAAATATTAGTTGCTTGGGCACATATGTTAATTACTGCATTATTAAAACTGATATTAAATAATAATTTTCTCACATTGGATTATTAAAATATTTGTTAGAAATTCTAAAAATTTAATAAAAAATAAAATAAATTGAGAAAAGTTAATTAACAATTTGTTATTAAAAACAAATAAGAAAAATTGGAGAGTAAGGCCTATCTGTCTAAAGGGGCCCTACACTACAAATTAAGATGGCTCACTATAAGCCCCTAATGGCTCATTAGGAGTCACCTGAGCCATCTCAATGGCTCAATATGAGCCATTAAGGTGTCTCATCATGAGCCACATAGAAATGGCCATTCTGAGCCATTTAAGCCACCCAAGTGGCTCAATATAAGCCATCTTCATGGCTCATTATGAGCCAATCCTCATGGCTCTCAGTGAGCCACTATTATGGCCTATCATGAGCCACTATGGTGGCTC